>CAJUYI010001008.1:14891-50344 GCA_910591695.1 Galerucella pusilla | reverse complement strand
TCCATTGGGCTGCGTCTTCTTTCATGTTCGTGTAATAACTGGGAAGCACTCCAGGAGTTGAAGGGGCTCAAAATTTGATTTCTGTTAATAGTATTATTCGAAATTACGCTGACCCCTTCGTAATTCATGTCACGTTGCTGTTGATGCTGCTTAAGCTCTTCAATTAACTGATGCTCTTGTTGGTTCACCAAAGAAAAGCGTTTCTTTGTATCATCTTCATATCCATAGTTGCTAACGGGAACTCCAACTTGATGAGGATCTGGTACATCGTTTCCTACGTAAGTTTGAGTGGATGTGTTGGAATTGTGTTGAGGAGAGCTCGGGATTATGGTAATATTAGAGTTTAAGTTGTCTTTTTTAATTCCTTTGCAGGATTTTGGATTATCTCTGTTCCTTCTTTTCACGACACAGCAGTAGCAATACAGAATCAAAAGTACTATAAGTACAATAAGTCCGATAACTACAGGTAGGATGAGTTCCAGTCCGACAGACATGCTTTTAATACTTGGACCTGCAGTTTCTATATCAGGTGAGTTACCGTTGTTAGGCCAAACGGAATGTTCGTTAATGGAATGTGTAGGTGGTACCGTTGGAGGTGGTGGAGGAGATGGAACAAACACCCTGATCCAATTAGATATCGGTCCTGATATATTAGACGTTGTTTTGGAGTATGATTTAACAGCAAAATATAAAGTTTGGTCCAACAGTTCTTTTTTATTATTGAAATCTAGCAGGAAAGTAGTTTCTGATCCAGGAGAAAGTGGAAACGGTTGTCCTTGATCCCATAACGTTGCTGCTGTTTCGTATTTGTCTAAAATGTCCAAAACCGAAGTGGCATAACGAATTTCGTAGTGTGAAACTGAATCACCACCCATGTCTGGTGAAGTCCAAGATAGTCTAGCTTTTAAATCGTCGGGTAATATTTGTGCTTTCAGATCACCGATTCTTCCTGCTATAATTTGACCCGCCACTGCTATGTCTTCTGCTGTTGCTATTATCGTAATCTTCGAAAGAAAACGTTGGAAAGGAGCTAAGGGCTGGACTCCATTTGAAGTTATTGATGTGCCACAGCATGGTTCACCTGAAAAATAAAAAAATTAAAATTAGAGTTGACGAAATCATTCGAAAAAATTGGATGAAATAATAGAGAAGAGTAACTTTGGTTATAATAGATGTCAAACTTACCGTTTGCTTTAGAGCTGCTCGACCAAGTATAAGCCGTATTTCCATTATCAGTAGCCATAACTTCAAAGTTGTACAGACCAGGTCCCCATTCAGCAGCACTGAAATATCTTGTGTAAACCCCATCGCCTCTAGTAACATCCGGATCTCCAGAGCCAGTATCTAACAGTTCTATTTTAGTCCTGAGTGGTAAAGATCCATTGACACCAGGTTTTGTAACGGTTACTTCAACTTTGGCACTGTGTATAGGAGAATCTCCGTATTTCAGCTCGGCTAGTAGGAGGAGAGGTCCATGCGGGACGTTACGGTGTGTTCTGAATTTAGCCGTTACTATTGGAGCAAAAATAGATCTTGGTGTTGCCATAACTTGAATGAAATGAGGCTGCGGATTGCCAGGATAAGGTTCAACGACGTAAGTCCATGTACCAGTCTGAAAAGAATTGATAACTGCTATTACTCGTTAACCAGATTTGAGGGTGTATAAGAGAATAAGGTAGAAAGTTTGTTCAGCCATCCTTTGCCATCACGTCATACATAAATTTTATCTGTTACTTTTGACAGTTCAGTTGTCATATTTTGAAAACAATTCTTCACATATGTCATTAATTATAATTTTGAGGTTATGTGTAAAATAACATTCAAGTAATATATTAGGTTAGGTTCGACATACGTAAAACAGCAGAATACGTCACCCATTGTGACGTAACGGCAAAGAATGGCTGAACAAACTCTACGCTTGCTTGGTACACCGAAATTTCCAAGATGGATGTATGGATGTATAAAATAGATTTTTTCCACTACTAGCTGTAAAGTTGACAATCATTGCTCCTTCTAGCTAACTGAGAAGTTGAATTTCTCTATTTGGTTAAGACTGATGACATAACGAGTACGTTTATAATATATCTAAAACTAACAGTGAACTTGTCAGTCAGGCGACGGGGTAAACGCTTCTCGTGGTGCGGATGTGAATTATTTTTAATTTTTGTCTTCAATTTGGCTAGTAGTGGAGAAAATTGTATATACACCATAGTAGTGAAGACATTTCTAAGCCTTGCACCTTATTCCGCTCGAGGCAAAGCCGCTCGCGAAATAGTTTTGGTGCTCGGTCAATAATAATAGTCTTCACCACCTTAATATAGTATAATATAGTATAGTTAATAACTTACCTCAGATATGTTGGCATTTAAAGTGATCATTTTGAAGTCGATGAGTTTATCATTTCTGCTTGAATAAATTTGGTGACTCGGACTAATCAATTTCAATCCTTTAATCAGAGGAGTAACAGTATTGTGAGTGTAAAGAGTGAATTGGGCAGGTTCGCCCATACTAGGATCCAACATGAAGCTGCCAGTAACAGAAGTACGACCATCATCGGTAATAACTTTCCGGTGTATCTCCATAGGTAATTCAGTTTGACTCTTAGCGCTAAATTTCAATACAATATCATAGAGAACATTGTGAAGCTCAAAATAAGTAGTCAATAAAGTAGTGTCCACGTTCAATTTTTCTTCAAAAATCGTATAGTCAGCACCACCTGTCTCACTAGCTAGAAATCCCAAAGTGTTCGGTCTTAGCACATCCGGATAGTTGATAGTAGCTACTTTTATTTTAAACTTCTTCAATTCGTCTATGGTAGCTTTCAAACGGTTATCTATTGTCATACCAGTAGCTACTACCACGATAACATTGTTAGCAGCGCCATCTGTTTTAGTTCTTTCGGTAAGCATTGTCACTGCTTCATTTATAGCGCAGTGTAGACATACTGGTTGCATACTTTCATTCGGTGTGTATGGAAGTGAAGAGTAAAATTTATCTCTATTATTATTACCGAATCTATCGTTGGTTACTTTAGCTGGGACGATGTTCAAAGCTCTCACTGATTGAACGGGATCTGATAGTACCATTCCGATTTCTGTGTTTTCTGGTAGTACGTATCTCGCCCACTGTCTCATGGCCAGTCGTAAATAACTCCACGATTCTCTTTGCATCATATCTTTGGAGTTTTCAATGACGAAAACGTATCTGGTGATGTTTTGTTTTTTGTAAATTATTCTTGGTGTGGTATCTGTGATTTGGTTGCCGCTTAAAGAGTTTTGATTGTTTCTAATGAAGTCTTTGTGGTTGATAATTACGTCTAAGACGCTGCGTCTTTCGCAGAAGAAGTTGTGTTTAGTGGGGGCTAGGCGGTTGTGGTTGCCTTCGTCACAGAACATTGAAACTGATGGGATTTCCGGGGCGAACATTATGCTCGATCTAGCTTTTTCGTCGACCGTTTTAGTTTTGTTGTACACAGCGTGTTTATCGGAACAGAGCCTGAAAAAAATTTATATCATTCACTATTCTATTCAATACATTTCAAGAACGTTATTTTTAATACTTTTATAAATATTGACTCACCCATTATCTTTTATTGGTAGGTCGGAACATCCGGTGATTTTGACTTGTTTTGTTTGATCGTCATAATAGCAGATGGGGTAGACGGGATCGGTTTGGTAGCCTTCTTCGTCGAATACGCCGTAACGGTACTTAGCGAATTCTTTAACCAAGCTCCGTCCTAAAAGATTAAATCAAAATGTTCAATGCTTAGGAAGTATTTATTGACTTAATCCTAAAGACTATTATTGTGAATTCGGTTTCGAGTATAAAAATGTGTAGTTCTATTCCTACATGCAGAGTTAGCGTATAAATGTAGTACAAAGCACCCCACGCTATTACGGTGATGACATACATTGTTGAAATTAAATTTTTGGTCCTTCGAGCCCAATTTTTTCATAATTTAACTACATACTTCACATTATAGTAGGTAGTTCAATTTATATCGAATGTATTTTTACAGTGTACCAATATTAATTATGAAACATATATTTCGCATAGCAAAATTCTTAAATTCTTCAATAATTATTGCGGTTCACATTATTTAATAGCTTTTTATTTTTGATTTATTTTTTTATCTAAAATTTTTAATCCTTTTTTTTATATAACGTTCTAATTTAAATTAATTGGTATCAAATGGATATTAGGAAGATAAATCTTTAAAAAAAGTGTACATAATCACTTAATACGACAAAAACGAGATGGGTGCGATTGTAACTAATTGGGGACTAGATAAACCATCCTTTTTTTTCAAAGAGAAAGTCCAACAAATGTGGGTAATTTAAATAGTATATTATAATTCGAAAATATGAGTCAATTTTTTAAATTTTTCATTATAAATGCAAAGAATACAGGGTGTGTCATATCTTTATGATAAAGTATATCGGAAATGACAATATATTTCTTAAAATAAATGTATTATTATTATTACATTTTTGGACGTAGAAGTTTTAGATTTATTTTGTACCTAAATGAATACATTCCTTGACAATAAATTTTACAATCAGAAACTGTACCAAGAGTAGCTTACCTAAATTATTATTCCGTTTCAATAATCCCTCGTATCCCAAATATATTTGATCCCCAGGCTGTCCACATCCCAATGACTGTTGGGTCCAAATACTTCCCCTAGCAGGATCGCTGGGTAGAACAGTAATATCGGATGCCTCACCGGAAGAGGACAATATGGCAGAGGAGACGCAAGAATCCGGCCATGTTACGGGAAGTATGACAGTTGCTGAACGTAGATATGCACGGCTATCTAGTGCGGAAAACATGTATTGCGAAGCTGTAGTAAGGGTAGCCTGTAAGAAAAATAATCAAATTATAATTTGAGGTGGAAAAAAATTGGCAATGTGTGATTTTTTTGTTTTAAAATTTGCTCAGGTTACATGCAAAAAAAAACAAATAAAATTTGGAAGTAGGATGTCGGAAGTGTTGCAATTGTATAAAATGAAAAATTGTTTTGTCAACGGTACTTCCTCAAGCTACTACCTTACTAGATGTTTTCTATTATTACCTCCCAAATATTTACATAGTGCTTAAACATAATTTTATTTCAAATTTATTACAGTCGTATAGTTTTTCACAACAGGATATTTAAGTGCGTGGGCTTAATGTAAACAGTTTATGTACCGAAACTTAGTAGTCACGTACAGTGGCGGCTCGTTGTATACACTAGAAAAGTAAGGACTCCTTGACATGGAGCTTTATAACATACAGTATGTGGTGCAATGCAAGATGCATTTATCGAATACATGCCTAGTTGACACTTAGCCCTAACATAGTAATTTCTAGATCTGTAGTGCGTTTCAACGCATGCGCTTAATAGTCCTGATCGGTTGAGAACTAATTATTGACATGTAACGATTCTTTCGATCTACGCAGACTCCGTCCAATTACGAACCAGTTTTCAAGCCTGTTTGAACTTACATAACGTTATTGGTGCCATTTATATGCCTATGTTGTATTGTCCGCAACAATGCTCTTATCTAGGGAAAAATCTAGTCACTTTTCGTTTACCAACCAACTAAATATCAAACGTACAAGTTATTTCTTTGCTGACTTTATGAGTCACGTTTTGATAATTATATATTATATTTCTGATATATAAAACACTCTGGATTATATATACAAGAAGTATCATTTAGAATATATTGATCTTGCAAATTTTATTACTTCATTAGTTGTAGAAATTGCCATTAAAAGAATCCGAAATTCGTTTTCTAGTACGGGGATGCCACTGGCAAAGTCATGCTGTTTGTAAAATGCAGAGGAGGTTAACCTTTTGTAATCTGAAGAGCTACTATACTTCTTTTGACATAAAAACATTGTAATCATTTTATATTTAAGAAAATAATCGTTGAAATAATGATCTACTATTTCCTATTGATTATACAGGGTGCTGCTAGTTTATGGAGAGATGAGAAAAACCATCCAGCGCATGGAAGAGGAAATGACCGGACTAAGAAAAGCCATGGAATGCATGGCAAAAGCAATGGAAGAAATGCAAGAGGAGAAGAGAAGCCGAAGCCGCTCAGAAAGCATCCGCAGGAAGACGCAGAAAACAGAATCCCCAAGAAAAGACGAGGAAAGTGAAGAAGAGGAGATGGATTTCACGGAAATGATATCCATCAGGCAAATACAAAAAAAAGAAGCCGCCGCCCGAAGGAAAGCCAACGAGGAAGCGATGATGGACGAGGCCATCCGCAAACAACGACGACGCACCGACCACCACCCGTCATTCTGCGGAGCATCCACCACTGGAGCTCCGTAAGAAAAGAAATCGAGAGAAGAAACATGAAGACGAGGTTCATAACAATCCGGGAAAGACTCGGAGTGAAAATACCCTGCGACGGACCAGAGGACTACAGGAACCTCACAAGGTACCTGAGAGAAGAGAGAAAAGAAGTGGAATGGTATACGTATATGCCACAAGAAGAAAGGATGGCAAGGATCGTCATCCGAGGACTAACGCACTGCGAGGACACCAAGGAAATCAAGGAAGAAATCGAAAGACAAGGGGTAAGTATAAAACGACTAACCCAACTTCATTCCAGATTCGGAGAGAGAAGACCGCTACCCATCTACCTGGTGGAGCTGGAGCCTAAAGAAAAAGAAAAAATCCGGAAAATCCAACACATCCAGAACGTGAGGATCAGGTGGGAAGAACAAAGAAGAGGAAAAGGGCCGACGAAGTGCTATAACTGCCAAGGCTTCCACCACGGACAGACGACGTGTAACGTAAACACGAATTGCGAGAAGTGCGGAGTACCACACCGATCCAACGACTTCCCACGACCGAAGACCAAGTCGGCCACCTGCGCAAACTGCCAGGGAGAACACCCGGCAAACTACAAAGGATGTCCAAAAGCCACAAACAACCAGAAGACAAGGACAACTGCAACAGCTGTAAAGAAGGCAGGAGTCAGCTACGCCCAAGCCGCAGCTAACAAGAAAACAACGACGACAACAACAAAACAACAGATCCTCGAACAGGTGACAAAGCTATTAGCTCGGCTAATGGCTTAAAGTCGCTTGTAAGAGATCGGAAGAAAAGAAGACACAGTCTATAAGGGTGTTTCAGCCGAAATTGCCGGCTGAGGACGCACTTTGTAGAGGCAGCGCAAACACACACAACGGAAGACACAGACACGACGGAAGACCGCCGAAGAAAAAACCACCGAGGTTACACGGCCAAAGAGAAGGCGGCTTGCCCCCAGCTGCTAGCCCTTTTAGCTAGGGACGAGCTGTACGCCGAAACGCGAACTATGATGATGAGACCCATCGGATAAGATGGGGGGAAGTGGTGGAAGTCCTCCCCGGAGATGTACCTCGCTTAGAGAGGAACATTCTGGGTGGGACGGGCACATCAAGGTTGTGTGTGTGTGTGTGCTAGTTTATAAAACCGACTTCAGAGATAAGTTAAAGGTGTTAATCTTAGGCTTTGACCGATATTGTTCAGATATTGTTATGTGTAGCTTCTTCGCATATACGACTGCAACTTCTAGACTTCTAGTGGGCTCTTCTTCTATGAAACGGAGTCTACCGAGTAGGGAAAAGCCTAAGGCCCATTGTCCATGTATCGTTGCGGCAGCGTAGCAAAAATACGACGGGAGTACGGGAGACGATACGTGGACAGTGGGCCTAACATTCCTGGACGACTGTTAAGACTTTTATCTTATTCTTGTTAGCACCTTATTGCTGGTGTTCCAAGAATAAAAACAAAGCCAATGGTACGAAAACAACGTATTTATTCTTTCTGAATTATAGCGTTCCAAAGTTAGAGCAATAAAGTAAAAATACCATTATAATAATAATTGTTTAAATATCAATAATTTACTACGAAGTATATTATGTAAACAATCACCTTGAAAATTTTATTGTTCATCTTAAAAAGATGCATTATGGGAAACGATTAAGTCCCACACCACGAATAACTTACATCACCTGTATAATTTTTTTCACATTCCTTAGCCGTCGTATCAGTTACATCATTGAATTAACAAGTTTAACAAAATAATTTTCACAAACAACTTTAGATGATGATGAATGTTCGTATTGTTATTTATCGATAGAAACAAATTAGAATGCACTGAATAATGTTTTGAAACATCACAATATGATAGAAATTGCATAATAGAACGTCTTCAGAAGAATTATATAATTGAATATGATATAAGGTAATTCATCTTTAGTGACAGGCAGATTTTGAAGTAAAAAAAACGTGATTTTATGAAAGCAGTTCCTCTATTATAGAAGGCAGTGATTAGAAAGACATAATTAATATTTTGACTTAGTAAATCCCATGTAGAAAATGCTGCTATCGCAAAAATACGTGCAACCCAGCATATAATACGACTCAGACTCCGTTTCACTTAATAAGAAGGCACCTGAAGTTTGCCAATTGTCTTTTGCAGAAATCAAAATCAGTCTTGTTTATCTATGTCGCCTCGTAAAGATCTGCTTGATCATACTCACAAAGTTCATTTGATCCAAGGGTTATTCATTTCGAAAACCAGAATCATTCGATTTAACTATAGGGTTATTTGAAATTTTGTTTAACAACCCGTATCAACAAAATTCAGTTACATTTACGCAAAATGGCCATGGAAAATTTCAATCTTGCGTAAATAATCAATGCCTTGTCCTCCTTTTGAAACCCTGTGGAAGTTTCATGTTCTCCAAATAATTATTTATTGGCAAATTCAAAATTGTAATTTGATATAATCCGTGCAGTATGAGTTCCGGAAGTGTATATTTTTGAAACAATACGTTATCATTGTAACAATTACGTCTTGAAATCAATGATGTGTGTTACAGAACGCTTAGTTAACGCCTATATTATTAAAACATCCAATTTTGTTATGTATCAAGCAATTGGTTATGGATGAATACATTCTTTAAATTGCAGGATATACTCTAGTGATATCATCCGATAAGTTTTATCAATAGAATCTATTTAAGAACATTTTTTTTTATTATATATTAGAGGTTGATTGAAAAGTTTTTTTGTACGAAATCAAAATTTTTAAATAAAGAATATTAAATGTAGGTAAGTGAAATGGAAAATGTTTAACTTTTCAGCGATATATCTCAATAAAACTATGAGTTACAATGTTACAAATATTAATTATATGAAAAATTCTAGCTCAGGCTTCACTAGTAAATGTTATTTACATGCTTTATGGTATAAATAACCATTACGCACCCAAATCTAGTCTACGTTTCATATTTTGTTGGTTATAAAGTACTGAGTAACCCATAGATGTTGGCAGAGATAAAAAATCAACATCCAACATATTTCGATCTCCTGCAATTTCTTAAACCGTTTAAATATATTATTCTGCTATTTCTTTTGGAAAGATAATATAGAGACTTAAAGTTTCGTGACTGTTAACGTAAAAATGCTAATACAAAAAAGGCCCTATAAATATATCGGACCATTATTCAGTTCGAAGTCCTAAGACTGGTTAGAATCGTGACTTTAACTCACGATTTTCGAGCTTCTTCGACGAATCAACACAAAATATTGCTCTCGATTACCTTCAAGATTACAAAAAGTTTAGTTCCTTTGTTCAAGTTTATACGTTTAAACTTTTCAATACTATTTCGTGTCAAAAATATAATTGACAGAAATGAAATGGGCTCAAAGCTTTTTCTGTGACCAAACAACAAAATTATAATATATATTATAAAGTTTTCAATCCTCTTTCAAACGATATAAGTTTGTTGAAATCCAAAAAGAAGCACAGAAATTGTGACAATTTGGATGATTTTACTTTCCTACTCCCCCCTATCAAGATAGAGATGAGATTTAAGTGAAAACTTACGTACTTTAAAATGGTATTTTCTATTTTTTTCTCCCTTACGCCCTACAGTCTTAGAATATAGAAAAATAAAATGCTACTTCGTCATACAATTTTTTGTCCCATCTATTTTCTCACTCACTTAATCTAGCCACTGTATTTTTAAATCTTTTCCAATCATGGTAAATTCGTATTTCACTGAAAAGGTAAATAAAATCATCATCATTCGGTTAACGGTCTTCAGCAGGCGCCCGAGCCAAAAAACAAGTTTTTAAATACAACTGAAACTTTGACCTCTTCACCCACGTGCTGCGTGTTTTTTCCGTGGAATAAGAATAATATGTCACATTGCCGAACTTTAATTAACCTTTCAAATGGTATTCGAAAGAATTAAAAGATAATCTAGGCGACAGGGTACCGAAGAAAACTCATTTGAATACATTAACGGTAGATTTTCTTTACAAAAACACTATTTAATAGACACTAATTGCATCTTTGTGAAACTGTTAACGATAAATATGTTGTTTGTTTACTGAATTATTTAAAAATATTCAGAATTTTTTAAAATACGTCGATTTAGGTATAATGTATTAGAAGAGTACGAAATCAGAGGTATATTCGACTAGGAAGGTCTACGGAGGATGCGTCTTTGATTTTTATGGAAACTATTTAATAATTTTAATAAAGGGCTGCAAGTGGCTGGGTTATTTTTTGATCTGTCTAAGGCGTTTGATAATCTCAACTTTTTATCAAGTAAACTTAATAGCATTGGCATAAGAGGACGCATGCTGAATTTGCTTGAGTCTTATCTGAGTGATAGACGATTCTTTGTTCAACTTGAAAATGAACGAACAGATACATATGACATTAATGTGGGAGTTCCTCAGGGATCAGTGCTGGGACCTCTACTCTTTATTATTTTCATCAATGACCTACCAGAATTTATACTAAATGGATCTGTATTTTTATATGCAGATGATTATTCAGATTATGCAGTGACTGCTGATGAACTTAGCATAAAGATTTGTTCCATAATTGAGTTATTCAAGAGTTGGTGTAATAGAAATTGTTTGACATTAAATTTGGAGAAAACCATTTTATTACAATTTAGATATAAAACAAAATACTCCTGCTGTGGATATTTCAAACATTACCCCTTCTAACACTTACAAATTTTTAGGCCTATATTTAGATCAATTCATGAATTGGGAAGCCCATTCAGATATTGTTTGTAAAAAGCTAAACTCTGCTTACTATGCATTATTACAACTAAAGAAAACATCTGATTTGAGATCCTTACTAAGTGTATATTATTCTTTGGCCTATTGTCATCTTTCATTTAATGTCATCTTGTGGGGAAATGCATCCAGTGCTAATAAGGTGTTTATACATCAGAAGCGTATAATAAGACTAATATTCAACTTACCCTTTCAGAGTTCAAAACATTCATTGATAACAAGATCCTTCCCCTTTCGTCTATTTATATTTACAAAATACTCATATATGTTAAGATGCACATTCACAATTTTAAACAGAATGGCGACTATCATACCTATTCTACCAGAAATGCAGATAAGCTATCTATTGTTAAGCATAAATTATCAAAATATGAGAGATCTCCTAGTTATATGGGAACCAAACTCCTTAATAAGTTACCCATTAAATATAAGAGTCTACCCATCAGAGCTTTCAAAAACAAACTAAAGCAATATCTATCTGATAATGCATTTTATAGTGCAACTGAGTACTTGGAGGCCTAGCTTGCTATCAGGTGCTTCAGATTTTCGTTGTAACTATTTTTTTCTTTTTTCTCTTTTTCTAATTGTTCTAAACTATATGTATATGACGTGTACATCCACTTAGGTGGCCAATTTATTTGAGTACTAATAAAGTTTATTATTATTATTATTATTATTATTGTGGATGATATTAGTCGCCTTATTGTCATGGTAAGGTCTGGTAACAAAAGGTGCAACCAGGCACTGGACATTATCAAATTGGCTTTATTCTCAAAAATACTACTCTGCTTTGTAGTGTGAGAGAATAACGAATCATTACTGAGCTGCAAAACCCAGTGGTGTTGGAGATTCCAGTACAACCATTTTCCCAGGTCTTCAATATAGCAAGACATAATAACACTTTTAATATGAGAGCAGATGATAAAAATCTCTTTCAAGGGACAATATATTAGATTTGATGCAGAGGTTATCATTATCCCATTTCACTAGTCTTCGGAATCTAGATTGCATTATCCAGCAAGACTCTTTTTATGTAGAGAACCAGCCAACCTTTCATGAGCTGTTTCGCCTGTCTCTGTCCTGAAGAGATTCACAGCCATCGCAGAGATTTTTGTGCCAATGAATTGTATTGAATCTGTCTGGCCATTTCATCCGCCTTTTCGTTGTCTGTATGATCATCGTGCCTCGTAATCAGGCTACCGTACCGGTCTCCGAGTGTATTAAGAGCACGTGTTCCCTTATTAGCTTAGAATAGACCTCTATGAAATGAAGTGCCTTTAGCACAGCTTGGTTGTCTATGAAGTTAGCGTGCGCTTTCCTGCATTTTAATTTCTTCAATGCAGTGGTGGAGTCGCTGTTACTTCCGTTTGGTCACGTACCTAGATACATTCACTGGAATCCTTTGTCCCAGATCTACAATCCTAACTCTGCCTTGGAACCATCCTCATACATGGTTGCATCAGCTTGTATATGTTCATCTTTTTTCCAGTCTTCCTGGAACTTATTATTAAAGCTCCGTCTTGAGGATGATCTGCCAATGGGTTCCCCAATAAGTCCTCCGCCAATCTGTGTGTTTGGATTGTGTTGTTGAATACACAAAGGGTTCTCCTACATAACGGTTAAAATAAATTTTACAAAACCGTTAGTCTAGCATTCATTACTTGGGAATAATTGAACGAATCGCGTACCCGATAATATAAATCCGCTTTTCGAGATACCTTTCAATTTAAAATGTTATTAGCGATTGCAATTTTGCGGCGCGTTTGTAACATCTTCTACGTCTAAGAATCTTCTTACCGATATGAGTTCGTGAAAGTGGGTCGAAGATACAAACGGCACAGATCTTACTGAACGCACAACCATAACCGGCCTAGCCCTTTTAACATTTACAATTAACCAGAAGTTATTTTTCTTATTTTTCATACGTCTTATAATTCCAAGTACAGAGTTTGTTTATTTTCATTTTCTTCTTATTTTTAGGATGTGTAGCTAAAATGGATGTCAAAATTATGACATTCCAGACTAAATTTCTTAAAAAAAAGTCACTTCCTGTGTTCTACATAAAAGTATGGAAATACTTTGTTTATAGGGAATTAATAGGCTTGTTGCTTGACTTAGCAATCTTCACTGTCGTCCAAGAATGTTAGGTAAACAATGTACTATTTTATGACAAATAAGATTTCGAATGACAGATTGACGTTAATATTCGACAGAAATAATAGATGGAGTGTTGAAAAACCATATTTTTCATAATGTGAAAATACTTATTCGAAATATTAACATAAATTTATCGATATATCAACTTCTGGTTTATCGAGGGCATTTACCTCTATTGTATATCAATAAATAATTATTATTTATGTAAAAGACCATTAAATAAACATTCTTGATTGATAAAAAGCATTCCAAGAATGTTTAAGTTTATTATCTAAAAATTGGAAGACATTTTGTATGATGCAACTGTTTGTTTTAACTGAAATTTGATATGACTTTCTAGACAACATTTTAAGTGATAACATTGCATTTTTTTAAATAAAAGATAATAATATACCTTTAAAAAATTTAAAAAAAGATAAGCTTTTGAACAAAAAAATCTTACACTACTTTTTATTGTCAATTGAAATCATTCTTTAAAAAACCAAGCTAGAACTGTTTTTTATTACTGAGTACTGCCCTGGAAACAATTTCTATTATGTTTAAAATTATTGACTCTTCAGCATTCGTTCATCGCTGTTTAACCTCTTGAAAACTTTCCCATACCCGAGAATTTTAAAAATGAAAATGCAGTTACCAAACATGCTTTTGAAGATGCGTTTATTCCTTTACTAAATGCAGAAATTGAACCTTGTATTTTTTATATTTTCGCTTTATTTTTATCCAAAAAGGTCAACATTGATAACGAGTTCTACTTATTAATGAATAGGCAGTTGTCTAATTGGAAAGTATAATAATATTTTGTAGGTTAATTCCTTTTTCAATAGTATGATAAATAATTTTCAAGTTCTCACGAATTTGAGCTCAGTACTACAAATAAAAATAATGTTGGTAGATTATTTATTTATAATGTAACAGTACCAATTCAACAAGGTTCAGGAAGCGCTAAAAATAAAATAAATATTTTCAATTAATTCCAACCATTACATCTAGTCAACAAGTGCCTTTTTGGCCAACTTTTTTCAGCAGTCTCCGAAAATTATGATCGAGGTGTCATTCGATTCGGGATGGCATCTATATGTTTTTTGAAAAAATGAAGTTCCGCAAACAAAAATTGCAAAAGTTATTAGCAATTAACTAAAAAAAGGGGGGTTTATTTTTTGCAAATATCTCAAAAAATAATAATGAAGATTTTTCAAATTAAAAGAAAGATTTGAAAAGAGGAGGAAATTTCCTAAAAAAAACCCGACTCCCGGAACTGTAAGACCAATATTTATAATTTTCCCAGAGGGATGAAAATACGGCCGAAAACGGGTGTTCTGGCTTACATAAGCCAAGCCTATTTTGGACACTTTATTAATAAAAATTATTTTAACATATTAAATAGGATTAATTTAAGCTATTAATTTTGCAACAACGATAATTATTAATAAAAACCTGAAAAATGAACATTTTTTAATTTTTCTAACGGGGATCTATTGTGAAGCCTTTCAAGAATTGCTCCAAGAGAGGAAAAAAATCTCAAATTTATAGTTTAACAATTATCACACTTGCAATGTTCATGTTCATGTTCCATAAGAACTTTTTTAAAACTTATTCATTTTAAGAAAAAAATTGCCACACAGCTTATGGTATTTTTCGACATATAGTTATAGAAAATATATCTAGAAAAAAATGTTTTTCGTAGTTGGAATTCCATTTAATCAAAAAACGATTATGCTATCAACATCGACTACTTAAGAATATAATCGAATAATATCGTTTGTTTACTCCTACATGAGATCAACTCAATTTAAATTTAACCCTGAGCTATGTCCTTGTTAGGATGTTTTAAAAGGAATGAAGAAGTTGTTAGAATTATGAGTAAGTCACTGGTATTGACTAACAGTATTTTATATTTTTAAATTACAGTCGTATCCATTAAAAAGAACCTATCATTAACTTTATTACAAGATAAAGATAAATGGTAGATTTCTCAATTTGTAAAATGAGGCTAAACAAACAACTGGAAAATTATATTTAATAAGCAAAAATATGGGAAATGAAGAGAATATTGAATTCGATGATCATCATCGATTTTTTTTAGGATTTTGATTCTACAAATTATTTAAATACGTTATGAAGAAATTCTCACATACTTTATATAATATAATGATTCGTGCCATATCAATTTGGACTAGCGCACGATTTTTTAAATATACTGACCTTGAAATGCATTAACTCCTATTAGTTAAAGCAGCCATTTTAATGTTAGATTCTAGTTTTCTCACTCACGCTTTTTTACAGGTGTATTAAAATGTATTAGATTAATTGCTTCGGTAAATTTTTACAATCGAGAAGAAAAGTTTATTCACAAATGCGGCTGATCCAAATTAAAATATTATTATGAACATTATTTTTATTGTTTTTGTGTCGGGCAGGTAACTTCACCGAGCTTAGGGTCTTTTCTTTTATCAAGACATAGACAATGAACTTACGGTAGTCAGTGGAAATTAAAATAAAATAAAGTGTTTTGAACGTTTTGAATAAATAATTTTATCTACGACCACCTTTAAAATTAGTCATTTACGTACCAAAAAAAAATGTGTTAAATCATACATTATACAAACGTTGAAAAGCGTGCGTAAATGAACACCGCCAATTATATGGGACTTTCATTATAACACCCAAAAGCGTGCGTAAATTACCAATGCTTTTTAAATGGGGTTTTCAGTAGGGTCTTGATAATACCGAGATAATTTTGTCATAGATAATGCTGAAAGCGTGTTGCTTGATAATAGCCTATTATCTTCGAGCAACACGCTTGAAGGATTCTCTACGACAAAATTTTGAGTATTTATCAAGACCCGAGGAGTATTCGATAAGATAATTTTTTACTTTGTAGCTTTCAAAAAATTGATTGCCAATCTGATGTTTAATAGAAATCTGATGTTTAATAGAAATAGTGAAATATTTAATATTCCATTTCATCCTAAGGACTATGGACAAAATGAATCCATCACGCGAGTTCTCAGAATTGCCAATGACATTAATTTTAGTATAGAACTTTTTAATACATCAATTCCTACTTTTAAAAAACAGACAAAAATCTTAAATTTTTAACTTTGAATTTTAATTTTCATCATGGGTAATTAAAATTGTAATATTTTGTTTCATATTTTAAATTGTATTTCATTGTTTTCCTGTTGTATTTTGTGCTTTTTTTAGTATTGTATTTTTATTGTTGCATTTTGTATTCGCCCACTTTTAATCTACTTTTAATCTAATTTTGTATTAAAATTGTATGACCGTTAAATAAATAAATAAATAAATAAATAAATAAATAATTTTTGCAATACCAACTTTATCAATTTTAATCAAATAGTATTCATTTTTATTTAAAACTACAGTTGTGAAAAGTACAATTGGTAAATTAATTGAATCGTCAGAGATGCAATACCTAATCTTCGCGACATTTTTAATCCAGTTGTCAGTTTGACGTTTAATTAATGTTTAATAAAAAGTAAACACCAAACTGAAAACACCAAAACACCACATGTAGGGTATTATCGCTGTAATACAGCGGTGATTGGATGAAATTTGACACATGACTTGAAATTAAGTAATTTGATTGATCAGTAAAAAATTATCATTTTAACACGCTGTTTTAGCGACGTAATTATGGAGTTGCCTTGAATTTGGTCGTTTGTTGTTTAAACTTTTGTGCTGTCAGTAAATTTGACAGAAGTGTGAAAAATGTTTTCTGTTATATTTTAAATTTTAATTACACTTTTGCTCACCACCTGTAACTAGAATTCGTTGTGTAGGTTTATATTTGTTTATAGAAAATTTAGTTTTATGTTTTTCAACCCCTTCAGATCACATTTTTTTATTTTTTCTTCATGTGGTCGTAGATAAAGTTTGTGGATAAAGTTTTGTATGACACTTGTGCGTAAAGTACTTTTGTGCACTCGTTGCGAAAAAGGAACTTGCTACGTTCGTGCCTTGCATTTTCGCAACTCGTGCGCAAAAGTATAACTTCACGCACTTGTATCATAAATAACTATTATTTATTGCTTTCCGGATTCATGAATAAACTAAAAATAGGGAGAAATTATTATTTTGAAGTCATTTAATATTTTAACCTTTGAACCAAGTGTTTAGCTTGTGGAAGAGGATATATACAGGGTAGATACATAAGAAGCATCTGACAATTTGTTTCATAATTAACATCATCAAAAGGTAGTTTTCAAATAAATAAGTTACTGTATTTTTGGAAAATATATACGAGAACCACACCTTTCTTCATTGACAATGTTTTGTTGACTCGGCATCAGGCCTTAAGGATTTGGTGATAGAAGTTGATAAATCCTTTTGGTATTTAAATTAATCACGTTGACATAAGTCAAAATGAAATATATTGGAACGGAGCTTTATTTATTTTCAAAAATTTTCTTTCCATCAAAAGCCATACAATTTTTACAAGAGATTCATGTGGATGATAACATTTTTAAAAAAAGAGTTTTACGTATTTTTAAACCTCGTATTTTAGTTTTTCCATTTCAAAACAAAATTAATGTTATTTGTACCTGCTTTTCAAGCACAATGGTGATAATAATATATTGACGTAGCTTCACTCATTGACTGAATAACAATCGTCCATAACCTTCGAATATTCGCAAAAGTTTGAAACTGTTTATTATTTTTTCTTGTTTAAAAATAGCCGTGCCGATACCATTGTGATTTTCATATTCAGTTTTTTATTAATGAATAATTTAATCATAGAATGAGTCATATATACATTTTGCGTGGTGATATTCAGCTATTGTTGAAAAAATACATTTTTTTAACGTGATGCTTATTTTTGATTCATCTTTAATAATGACTGTATGATTATTATTCGCATTGGAGCACGCCAGGTACAATCAGTGTTTTTGATTTTTCTCTGTGTTTCATTTTACTTCCGATAGAGTTCTCTTTTTTTTGTCAGACCGAACTGTTTCTGGTTCGTATCTTTTAAGAGTATTCTTCTGACGAACTTTCCAATTGAAAATCTTATTCCTAAATGTTTTTCTGTGCAAAGATTCTTTTATTCATTTTCTTTTAGTTCATTATCACTTCCCAGTTTTGATTGTTAATTTAAAGGGATTACTGTAGTTGTGCCTGAATTTATTATTTAAAAGAATAATATTTTGTTATAAAACATTTTGAATTAATCTGAAGGCAGATGTCATCTTTTAAAAGGTTAATAAAAAAATTGTTTCATATCGTCAACCTCATTAAAAAAAGGAAATTGATAACTTGTTTTCAATTTATAAATCATCATAATCTAGCCATCAAAAACATAAAAATAAAACTAAACCCATATTTCCGAAAAATTATTTTTAAAACATCAAAAATTCCAGAGAGGCAGCCTCCAACTATTTTATGTTCTCGTTATTATCGATGAAATCCGAAGAGTGAATTGGTGAATTCCATTAACTTAAGTGTTGGTAGTGACATACGAGGATTGAAACTTCTGTTGATGACAGAATGATTACATAGATTGTATGTAGACCTTCTATAAAGATATCCTTTGGTGTAACTTTGTGCAATACAGACGTATTGAAATACTCGGAATATAGAAATTTGAATTTTAACATAGTCAAGAGTGAAGTGGATGTTTAAAAATAGGCCAGGTTTCGAAAAGACACTTCTTGTCAACGCATGTTTCCTTAGAGAGATGATTCGTTTAATTTTATAGGATTTTAAATACCTACATTTTATCACATAATCGTTGATTATACCAAGGTGGTGAAGACTATTATTAATGACAGAGCACCAAAATGCCCCTAGCGCAATAAAGTGCGTGGCTTATAACTGTCTTCACCACCATGGGTTGTATTCTTGACTACTCCCACAGTCAGAGCATTCCGAGAGAACACATATTTTGTCTTTATTTTGCCTGGCTACTCTGTAACTGCACTGTCACTGAATAGAAAAAATTATCAACCACCAATAAAGAAATTCAACTTATTAGTTGGCTAGAAAAAGCAATAACTGTCAACTTCACAGCTAGTAGTGGAGAATAGTATATTCTTCAACGAGTGCAGAATGATGGCTATTATTCACGCGGATGAAGTTTCCTAAACGAGCGAGCGCAGTGAGTTTTGGAATCATCCAAGTGAATAATAGCCATTCTACACAAGTAAAAGACTATACTTTCTCCACGACTAAAAATAAAAAACTTCCGGCGAGGATCGAACCTCGATCGTCCGCGCCATAGGCAACCACCACTAGGCTATAGAGTAGTATAGAGTATAGAGCATATTTATAAAAATATAAAGAGTAAATATATAGGTAGGTATACGTAATGCATATTTTTAATCGGAACCCTTACATTTATAAATGAAATTAATTCCGGGAGGCGTACACATTCACTATCGCTACTATTGTCAATTTTTTTCTCTTATAATACGTAAAATTATGATTTTATAATTATTTTGACGTTTCAAACGACGCGCTGTCAGAAGCGATTTGCGTTCTTAGGTATTTGACGTTTTAAAGAGACGATTTGATTTATTCATTTTAATTCATTTTAGCGTGAATTCTGATAATAATAGAATGTGATTGGCTAACGAGAGTGAATTCTATTTATTATTCTCTGGTGTGAAGAATTTATATCATTATACAGCTAAATATGTGAAAATAATGTGTGCGTTATTATTTAGTCGTGGAGAAATTATATTCTTATTAATATCATTATTCACAAAGTCTCATTTAAAAAAGATAAATACTTGTTCTCGTTGTTTAAAATATGAACAACGAGAGATATCAAAAGGCCAGTCTGATAATTTTCCCAAAGTGGACTCTCTTATCCTTTCAAATATAACAACAGTATTGTCAATTGAAACGAATATTTTCACTCTAAACACTATCAACTTATATTCATGATAATATCCATATTGTTCCAATCCTTTTAAATAAAAAAAAAACATATGCCCCAGCTTAAACGCATCTTGTTCCAAATTCAAAAGCTTACCCTTTCGCTTGACCCAAAAAAAAACTATTTCTATAAATACAAATAAAAATGTACAATGGTTGACGGAAAAAGACCCTCTGGTCTCGTATCAATGCCCGCTATGAGAAAGAACCAACTTGTGGGAACCGAGCACTGTTCTATTTACTTTTTGTTGTCGAAGCTTTGCACCTGATTTTCGGGGCCAACAGGTAATAAATACTTTTGTAAGCAATGGGAACATTATTTTGGTATGTAACGAAAGTGAATTTTAAGTAGTAGAATCTATTTCCTGTTTGTTTTATTATAAAAAGAATAGGATGACGATTATCTGGAATTAAAATATATATCATCTTTAAAAATTAACTTAATTAGATGCTGTCAACTATAGTTAAGAACAGTTTATATTACGATGTTTCAAAAATGATTTATCGCTACCTGCTGATGCTATAATATACCCATTTAATGGCACACATTCTCTATTCAAAATTATGTTATTTATTATTGGTGGGTATAAATAATAACTACAATTAAAAAATAAATCTTGTAGAGTCACTGCTTTGTTCATACCGAAGATTTTCATTTATTTTTATGAGTAGAAGTTGATTTAATCAAATTTTTTTTTATTGAAATTCATAAACCACACAATAGCAATTAACTGGTAGAATAAAAACAATAATAATAAAATTTTACGAGTGCTCGTAAAACTAGTTCACTTGTGCGTGATTTATTACTAATATTAGGTATTTTCAGAAATATTTTGTACATGCGTTTTAGTTCCAAATACTACCACGTCTGAAGGTGATTTGAAATTTCGAAACTCTGCTCTTTGAACAGTATACAGTCATATTTTAAATACTATTAAAATGGTCTCCGTATAATTTTTGTGATCCAATTCACTTTTTTCAGTAGTAATACTATAAGCACTTCACAATAATCAGGTTATACATCGATAACTTTTTGTATAATTACAAAGAGTGTCAGTTTGACAGTTTAAATAATCCGACCGCGAAGCGGGAGGATTATTCTGTCAAACTTACACTGTTGGTTGAAACTGATACGAAAAAAATAATCTCTTAAATTCCGCTATTTATATTTTGTGGACTAGCGACATTAGTTTTGACAAGTAAAAACTGACATTTCTATCAAAAAACGTCAAAAATGTTCTACTACTCCATCGATAAACTTAACTCGCTGTTTTGAAAACCTTCTCGCATATTTTTACTTTTGTAAATCAATCGATGACAAATACTTATACCCACGTATTTGATATTTTCGAAAGACGCAACCTACACATGTTCTACTCTACCGTAAAATCTGTCAAGTTTTTAAATTATTTTCAAGTTCGTTAAAAAATAAATTCAATCCCTTTTTAACCGTAGGCGCATGATAAGCTATTTCATAAAAGGCGTGAAATGATTTCTTAACATTTTCTATAAAAAAAAATGTGGTACCATACTAACGACGAAAATAATTCTTATACATTCACCAGTCATTTTTAATCTTAAGACTTTTGTACCAAGAACTCGTTTAGTAGATAAGGCGATTCCATAGTAATTTCGTTTTAATCCAAAAGAAATTTTTGATGCTACGGCGAACAGGACCGTATTACTGTTGCCTTAGTTTGTGTACAAGAAACTCTTCTCAGTCTTTCAATCTGGTTGGTGTCGTTAAGAAGCTGAAAGCCACTACTAATGAGGAACAGGAAAAAATAAGAAAATTGATGCAATAAAAGTAAGGTTAGGTTAGCAAGATCAATATGAGATGGTTGGAGCACTGCATTTTTTACTAGTTCGGTCCTGCAGAAACTTTGACGAAAGAATAAATTGGAGTAATAAGTCTAGCTGACATTTCATTAAATTGATTTTACGAAATTGCTCTTCTCTTTAAACTTTTGAGTGTGAAAAATTGATAATTCAGAATATTAGTCTTGTATGTTTATTATTTTGTGAATACAAATGTCTTCCTAGGTGGTCCTGGATAAATTGTAACATTGAATAGGTTTCATTAATACCCACGTTTTTTTTAATCAATAAACTACATGAAAAAATCAGTTTTTTAATTTTTTTTCTCATTTCTCACGATTTGGATTATAGTACAAACTTGTTAACAAAATGGTGAGAATATATTGACAGTTTTTCAAGCTAGAAACGATTGAAATTGATATTTTTCCGCTGAGGACTATTTTTAAGGGTGTTAGGATGCAAAGGCGTGTTCTAATCTACTTAAAAAAAATCAATCAACGTATGTCGCGGGTCGTCTGAATTTAGTAGGAGGCAGAAGTATCAACTTTCGTCTAGAATTTTAGTTGAATACACATTCAGGTAACACAAGCCGAGTTAAGTGAAAAAAAAAGACGATGAGACATCTGGAAAGTGTACAAGGAAATTAATGAAGTAACAAAAGTGCAAATTCTGTGGGGAAAACGTTTACGAGGATGGCGGAATATCATGTTTCTGATACGCCGTTAGGGATATTGAAAAAAATGATAAATTGCCGTTTAGGCTTCCGGTATGATATTTACTTCAATTTTATAATGGGAAAATATTTTTTATCAATTAATACTATACGCTGCTACCAAAAAATCCTATTTTAATGATCGCTATAAGTATGAATTTCAAAATAATATACAGGGTAATTCGGAAGTTATGAGCAAAGTCTATATATTCCAATAAGTCCGGTCACTCCTTTGTTCGTCGGAAAACGCCGGCATTTTTTGCGGGGAGTCGTAAATCATCTGCGACACCTATTTTTGCTAGTCATTTGGTAGTATATGAGGTGACGGACGGTGAATTCATTTGTGAAGGAATTTACCGGGTGCAATTAGTAAATATGTTGACTTTATTCTTGTTTTGAAAAATTTTGGCAATTTATATAAATTATATGTCAAAAATAGCTACCATTATTGCTGAGTTAATTTTTAGAAACTTTGTTTCAACCGAGGAATGGAATGAAAAAAATCATAAACATAGACTTCAATAACGTATATCCGAGCGTATATCTGATAATACTTAATAACTAATACAGAATGATCAGCGAATGAACATTTGTGTTGATATAATCATTATAAAAGAAATAACACAGTTTAACATCTACTTCGGACAAAACGAATACAAATGAACAATTATTTAGTTCAAGTCCATTTGGAGTGTACTCTGTAGCGTTGTATTGAATAAATAAATAAAAATAATGAAATATTAAAAAAAATAAGTTATGTACATTTTAAAAAATTAATAAATACTTGAATAGTTATAAATTTTTCAAGATTTTCAATTTAGGATGTTCTTTATTCTTTCTAAAGGTCCTTAGTGAGGAATTTGCAAATTTCAGTGTATAATAGATTCGCACCCTTGTATATAAGGACAGCAGGTATTCCCATGGGAAGTTTGGGCAAGGATGCGAAAATGCGATAGTAGACAACTTTGTCTTCAAGTTCATTCCTATTCCTACATCATCTTGCACACATGAATCATTGAAATTTTCAGTGAATATATTTTCTAAAGAAATCAGATATTCACTGAAAATTTTTGGAGGAACTGTCAATCCTCCAAACCGTCCCTGCTTACTACCTTCATAGACTTTTTTTTCGGAAAATGATGTAGATTGGTCACAACCTTCCTTATTGCAAAAGTTTAGGCAAATATCGCATTTGTGTTTAACAAAACACTTTTGCAAAAAATATCCACGCACAAATTAAAATTCAAGATCACTTTCTTGGGTGCACCCGATACAACGCTCTGCTACACCACCGTGTAAGTCAAACAGAACTGAAAAATCAATAAATCCCACATCAGATGTGGGTTTTGCCGGTGAGACGGTGGGTGTCGGCAGGAAGGGGATTCTCGCGTCGTCGAGAGAGTGGCCGGACTTATTGGGAATATATAGACTTTGTTATGAGGTCCGAGAGAAATAGGACAAATTGATAAATTACACTGTATCTAGGTCAGAAAGTGTAGAAAAAACATTAAATGTAGATAATGAAATGACAGAAGGTGAAAAAGTTCGTGGCGTTATGAATTTTCTGACCTATTTTAAAGTTAAAGCTAGTCCCTTTTTCAATGAAACACATTGTATAATTTTGGTGTTTGTATTTCAAAAATAGACTTCAGTTCCATCGTAGCGAATTTTTGTGTATGCGTGTAAAGGAATTAATTATAAGAAGTACATTTTTAGAACCTGATAGCGTTTTCCATTGACAAAACTAGGGTGCACTGAAACTGAACTGAGTGCAAAATTTGTGTTCCATTGGCTGCACTGCACCAGTATTTCATATTCCATTGGAAAACTAGCGCAAGAGGATGTGCACTGAGTGCACATCGTCATCTTCGGATGATACGGACATAGAAGAAATAATTCTTAAAAAACGAACATCTGTTCCAAAAATTCAGAACTACATTAATGATGTAAATTTAATGAACGAACAACAGGTGAGAAAAAATAACCTGTTTTTTTTTCAAATTAAATCTATTGTTGATTTCTTTTTAGTTCAAAGACCATTTCAGACTTCTCCCGGAAACTGCAGAAATGAGGATTACAAAATTTGAGAACTCAACATTTTATCCCAAAAATGAAAATCTTGGAGGCAGGCAAAAGATAAAACGTTTTGAAAATTAATCAAAACAACAAATACCACCACAAAACAACCAACTTGATTTGACGAATGACAACTGACAACTTTTCTGTGTTCCATTGACCCTGCACTCATATATCGGTACACTGGTGTAGAGTACGCTCGAACTTGGTGCCTACTTAGTGCATGCCAATGGAAAACGCTATGAAATTTTAAAATCATCAAGAAAATTAAGGTTGCTTGGACTGTAAAATGACAGTTGTGAGATTATTGGTATATCAGCAGCATTTTTATTGAAAATATTTGTTTTTCCACTACTTGCTGTGAAGTTGACAATCATTGCTTTTTCTAGCCATCTGAGAAGTTGAAATTCTCTAATGTCTGTACAGAAAGTACGAGGAGTAATAAACCCTAATTAAGTATGCAAAACCTTTACAGGGAGCACCATGAAATTTTTGATAAATCTCTTACTTTAAATTACATTTCTTCCGTAAATCTGAAAACCAGGTAGATCGACCCCGTATTTGTTTCAGTTGTAGCAAAATTTAGGGTTTCTTCATTGTTAAAGGATTAGCAGATAAGCAATAACGCAATGCAGTGGTGTGTATTTTGGGAAAAAAATACGTTTTAAATTATAATATAATAAAAAATGAAAAGAAATAATTATTGGAATACATTTTTTATTACTTATATTTTATTCTATATCCGACTCGGAAGAGGAAGAATCGTTGTTGACATTAATAATAATAGGGTCGATTAAATCATCACAAATATTGTCAATTTTCCACATATTTGCCTCTACTTTGATAACATGCTCGATACAGTTTGTCCAATTTTCCTTACTAACATGACTTACAGCACTCTCAAACAATTTCACAACATCGTTTATTTTATAAGTAGTATTTCTTTTTCCAACTTCCCCCTTTACCTGAGCCCATATTAATTCTATGGGATTAAGTTCACAATGATAAGTGGGAAGTCGAAGAACTGATATACCACGAGAAGAAGCCATTTCTTCTACAATGTAGGTTTTGTAACTCGTTGTTTTTTTTTTAAAGAGTTAATTTGTACAGTCAATAAACAACAAGGGATATTAATATATTTTCTTAGTAGAAGTACACTAATTAATTTTATAATATAATATATTTTTAGGAATGTGAACATATGTAGCCGTGTCGAGCTTCTGACTAAGTACCTAATATACGACTTGCATCAAACGAAGTGCACTTCCTGTCCATATTTTCCTCTACTATATTTAATCTTATATCAAATTTCAAAAATAGAAACAACATTAAAAAAGGGGTTGAGAGTTATAAATTGTTAGATACTTTAACGGAAAAAAATTAAATTGTATAAAATATTATGTTTTTATTCCTTGTCACTGTAAAAAATATATTGCTTGAATAATATCAAGTTTATACAGTTTTAAAAGCTGATTTTTGTATCAGTGATTGCTCAGTTATTCGATATAACTTAGTAAAGGGGTTTACGAAGCGTAACAGTACCATTGGCGTAGCACTGGTATTTTTTCAAAACCTTTAATATTCATTTTTTCAGGTTTTCTTCAGAAAAATGTATTTTATGAAATTTTTACAACATAAACTACATGCAGAAGCAGAATATTTTCTTATAGTCACTAAATGTTACCAATTAAATGAGTCATAACAGTTTTCCAATTTTCTTGGAGGCCAAAATCATTCAAAGTTATCATAGAACCATCGGGCAAGAATCGAAAGCCTGAAAAAAAAACCTACAGCATATTCCAAGTGAAAACTGATACCATAGGAAAATGTGCAAAGGATTATCATAAGGTCGGATAGGCAAGCAGCCATTAATTAGTACATTAATCCTTGTGGAGCAAGAAGAATGTAGATAATTTGAAATTGAAGAAGAAGCCTACACATACTCGAGGAATTCATAGTTACATAATCCTAGCGCTCAGCCGCTGGATAGAGCTTGTGGATATCCTTAAAATCCTTCGGGACATAGGACTAAAGAACTAGTAGTCTCCGACTTTCTTCGGGAATTGAATAGAATTATTTGGATAAGACAAAAGCTACTGTATACTATTTTGAAGACACTTTTATTTAGTTAAAAAAATCATCCCCTAAATTAACAACCTCCGACCGACAAAATTTTCCAATAGCGGAAGTAACAAACCAAGAATTAGTACCAGAAGAGAAAAAACAGGACTATTCACAAATACATAATATGTTAAAGGATTATATTTTCCCTACATTTACTTATCTGTTCATTATCTGTGCTTTCTTCTTTTGCTCTCTTAAACAGTACAAATTTAACTGCTTTTTTTTCTTTTTTTTTTTTAATTGAACCCTTAAATTTATCTGAAATATCCGAGAAAAGTTTTTTTACATCTACGCTAATGATTTCTGTAAAACTAGATTGCCACGGTCTGTCGAATCGACGATTATAAAAGGCTCTGCATGACGGGATACCCCTGTATATTCATTAATTCAGTATGATAGACACTAATCTCTACAAAGTGCTTTGTTTGCGCATTTTTTTGTTACTTAACACGAATTAAAGGCTGGTTATTATTACTATTAATTTCATTTTATCATCATTGAATATATTTAACTTACTATAAGGTCACTGTACTAACTTGTTATCGCTTTATCGACATTTTTTATTGGTGTAATTTCTTTAGAATTACTTTTGATTGTGAAATGTAAATAAAAAATGTCAATAGCATTCAAAACATTGGTTTAAACTCAAACAACAGTCTACAGATTTTCTTAGATGATAGTTATGAAAACAAAAAAATTGACAAATATCAATTTCTATCATCCACTTATAATATTTACTCAAAACTGATTTGCTATATGTACTTTTTGACTTGGCAAACGTCAAAACACCTCTACTTGTATTCATGTCACAACAAAAATGGCAAAAGAATGTCCTTACAGAATTATAAAAGATGCGTTAATCATTGAATTCTGAGAAGCATTGTTGTCGAGTATTGTTATCGAATATAAATTTTTCCTTAGTCATACTTGATGAATAAAAAAAGTTGTAAGAATAATAGATTGTTAGAGGTTAAGAATTTCTTCACGGATATTTATAATTTCCGATCACACAACTTTTATATTAATACGATGTAATACATTGTCAAAGAATTCATGTCATTTAACCTGATATTATATTATTACTCTAGATATATTCTTTTAATTTGTATGTTTTTGGGTAGTTTTACTCTATTTGTAAAAATACTAGATATTTAATAGTCGAGTTTACAAGTTCAAAAACCTTTTAATTTCTGGTTCATTGTATGAAAAAACAGCGAATAACTCAGAAACTAAAAGAGATAATCGAAAGCTAAAAAAAGATTCTTAAGGAGGAGGAGATTGAGATTTTCAGAGACATACGTTCATGGAATTTTCTTCATTTCATCATTGAGTCCCGTAAGAAAGTATAAATTTGATTCTAGGTTTACGTTTCGACGGTTGTGGATTGTTACAGAATGGCATTTTATTGAAGTCGTTTTATAGAAACGATTTTTCGGTCGACTACACAAAGAGAAATGAATTTAAAAAAAATCCTTTAAGATATTGTCAGCCAGTAAAAAGTATATCTAATAAGAATAATTTTATGAAGCGTGAAATTCTTCGGTCACGGTAGTGAATGAATCCGCGTTTTTGAAGAAAAACTAGTACATTAATTAAAAAGATTATTTTTAAGACCAGAAAAAATAGAGAAAAAGGGAATTTATAACAATGACGACAGGAAACTCATTAAAGTGTAACCTGTATTATTCGACTACTATTTTTTTATGAAAAAAAAGGATGAAACACATAATTACTTCTTAAATTTAATTTAAAAAACTTTTTAGCCATTTACATGGATTTTTTGCGGTACCAACTTTCTGTCGCCGTATCTCACGAGAATCAATAATGTAGGTACAGGTAAAATCTTTTTGGAAATGTCAGATTTTGCTGAAAATATTCCAATTTTTCCAAGCTAATCAAAAAGTGACTTGATTTAAAAAAAAAAATGTGGAATATTTAATTTCTTTGAAAAAAACTTCAATAAGTTATATCGCTAAGATTCATATTTGTTGAAGCGTTAACATTTTAGCTTTAGGAAATTTTTCAGAATTTCCGAATCTT
This sequence comes from Galerucella pusilla, assembly GCA_910591695.1. NCBI lineage: Eukaryota > Metazoa > Arthropoda > Insecta > Coleoptera > Chrysomelidae > Galerucella > Galerucella pusilla. The sequence continues at coordinate 21,416 of CAJUYI010001008.1, read as the reverse complement.
TTTTTAAATATATATTTTCAATTGTTTATACTTCGATAAATATCAATCTTACCAATTCAACTCACTGAACCTTTTTTGAAGGGAATTAAATTTTGTACAAAATTTCCCATCCACATTTTTGAGAATTCATTATTTTTGAAAAAACTTTTTGAGAAAAATCTGATTGTGTGATTGTCTTACAGGTGTAGATTACAGCAACGTCAAAATAAGCACTTCTGTAGAGTAAATTCCACTCTAGAAAAATCAAATACAGCTGTGATATGGATATTAAAAAAAAATTATGAAAGTTCCTGTGTATTTTAAATAGGAAATTTTTTTACACATTTCGAGAGTCCATATTCCTGATTTCTTAACGTCAGGAACAAGTTGGTGAAATCGGGCATTAGAGTTAATTTTAACAGGGATTTGGAAATTTAGAACAAGATTTTGAGATGGGAATGAAATTTAAAAAATAAGCACCCTAATACAAATATATGATTTTTTTATCTCTAATTTCAGCTTGGAATTGGGACTAAAATTAAGATCTAAAAAAATGTTTGTTCACTTTTTAGAAAATCTGAAAAACATACTTGGTTCGCCGTTTTCAAGTTTTTGGCTATTAAAAACATGACAACTTTTTTTCAATGAGATATACAGTACTTCACTACGACATAAAATTTCCTGCAAAATCAAAAATGTGAAAATATACATTTGAAAAAATTGATTTTCAAGATATTCTCATTTTATAACCGAAGGTGCTGTCAAAATAATAATATTTTAGATATACTTATATGTCAAAAAGCTCCTAATATACAAAATTTCATGATTTTATCTTGTGTTCAGTTTTTGAGAAACGTTTAACAGCCTATTATCGCGAAAACCCTTTATACAGGGCGTCCATAATTAAATAATTATCAGCTATATAAACAGTATTAAGAAAAATACCAAAATAGTCGATTTTTTTTTTAATTTACCATTTTTCCAAAAAATAAGTAATCATCAAGGGTGAATAACCTTTGAGGAATGACGTATGCTTCACTTTTTTCCAATTCCTCCTATTTTTATAGAAATTTTTTGATATATTCTTTCCAAACCTTTGAAATGATACCAATATATTGTTGATAAGTTCAATGGTTGAGTCACGATGTGTCACGGTCATTGGAAAAGTGTCAATATTTGATTATTTAAAATCTCAACATTACAATACTTGAAAAAAATGATTCATGAATCATACACACATCCTCATAATCAAAAACAAACATTTTGAGTATTTCCAACGTCTTTTTTTTATATTTTCCAATCCAATTCATGCATTTAAAAATATACACATTTCTCCAAACACCCGACCGAAATTATAATTTTTTTCTTGGTTAACAAATCACGCTCGAGGCATACAAAGTTTTGATATTTCTGGTGAAACGTCCGTGTCGGTAGCTAGAACTAAATTTATTTTGACATGGATGTTTATGGAGTTTCCTACACACACTATCTCACAAAAGGATTCCGGTATTTTAATTATCTCGCTCCATTGCAACATTTTAATGATCGAATTCATGCTGACAGAAATCCGAAGCATTGTACAAGATAATAATAAAAGATTACATCTTGAGTTACTTCAAAAGAATCATCACTATTTAACATAATTGATTTAGAAAAAAAAATACAGTAAAAAATTAAAACAGATGCACTTTAAACCATGTTTAATGTACGAGAAGTTATTTTGGACCAAATCAAGGTTGTATTAAAGATGACGATGTATTATTTGTTGACGGAAAAATGTTGAACGTCAGATTTCACGGATGTATTTTTTTTACTATCCTGAGGACAAAGAAAGAGAAGCCGACGTTCATGGTTCTAACCCAGGTGCATCATTTACGCATATTTGGACATTCCAATTGGAAATTCTCCTGTCTGCAAATGAACATTTAATAGAGATATAGAGGCCAGAAGATCATCATACTCTCTGAAAGTGAGGAAGTACTGGAATCTTTGGCATTCTGACAAAAACTCTTGACTCTGGCTAACCACAAGAGGGTAACGCTTAAGAGGCACAAATATATAGTAGGCAATAAAATTGCAGACACTCTAATAATGAAAGTGTCTGAAACAGATTTAATTGAACCCGAACATGTATTGGGCATATCTAAAGCTGCAGCACGAGAGTGTATTTCTTGGTAGACCAAAACAAGCAGGAACACAGCAAACTCCGAGCCAAAAACCCTTGGTGTTAATAACCAACGTACTAAAGCTTGGAAGGGATGAAATAAAAAGAATATAGGATTAGATTAGAGAAAAAATCAGCCTCAAATATTATCTTTGGTTTCAAAGGACTAAATAATTGGGAGGAGTGTCCTGTCAAAAAACTGTGGAGTCTGATAAGTCTCTTCACATACACGGTGCAGTAAAAAGCAGAAAAAGTATGAATACTGTGTTGGTAAGGACTCAAAACCTGTACTGAAGTAACCAGTTAGTCAGGCAACGTAAGATTTCACTTGAAAAAAGGTTAGAGTATGGGATTTTTTTATATTATTGGGAGAAATGTTAAAATAAAATGAAACTATTTTGGATAAGGATAACAACAGCAGATTCAATCGGTTGAAAAAAATAAATATTTATTAAACAATAGATAATTGGTGACAATTTTAATACGTTCCACCTCAAAGACTCGTTTAATATAACTTTCTCTAATAATACAGGTTTCCATAATTCAAGAAAAACAATAATAATCATCTTTTTATAGTCAAGATTTGCTTTGGCTTTCATGGTATTGTTAAGTGAAAGCTTTCCAATAATATCGCTATTTACTTTCGTTATTTTTAAAGAACTAATGGTTTCAATTAGTTTTTTTTTCAATAAATCAACTTTCCAATGAAGTCTTTTGGAACTGTTACTAGTACAACATTGTTTAAACAGAAAATTACTTATTTCAACCATAAATGACATTAGCAAGTTGAAATTATCACTTTGTTACGATGACAAAGATTCATAAATAATTCTAGTTGTATACACCGCAAGTTTAAATATTTAACAAGAATTCGGTTGATGGGAAACCGACTGTGAAAGAACAGAACAATCAAATTTACATAATTTTTATCGATATGTATGTAAAAAAGCCGATTTACTTTTGATTTCCGCAGAAATCTAACCGCAACTGATTGTTTTTTTTGTATTTCCAAGACAATCGGTCGGGCATACTTTGAATTGAAATATAGATTCTTCAACGACAGAAGACAGTTAAAATGTTGGTAAGAAGTTTTAATGTGTCGCATCGCTAATATATTTATGGATGGGCTTCGATGGTATTCGGGACGAAAAAAGAATGATTGGTTTGACAAATGTGGGGTTCTCTAGATGCATACAAATTAATTTTTTTAAACGAAAGGTAGCTTTTGATTTAAATGATGAATATTTTATATTTAAAAAAGCAGTTGTGCAAATAAAGCACTAGCTATGAATAAAAAGACAGACTTGGAACAATTTTATGATAAGAAAAGTTAGAAAAGTACCAGAGATAATTAATTTGGGTGATGTTTGTGGTGTGCGACTCGATGGAGTCTTTTAAAGCTTAGTTCATTTGGTAAATGATATTTTAGACCAGGGGGCGGGTAACAGATACTTGATAGGATCTGCGGCACGTCGGATCTTCTGATAAATGCCAGAAAGAAGAGTAAAGTAAGGGAACCAGACTTTCCATTGCCAATCACACCAGAATGGCAAGGAGTCCAGACCAAAGACACTTTGTTGATGAGTGTTCGTTCCTATTGAGAAAATTTGTATTTTTCTATTAATGAGGTAGGTTACCTCCAATCTCTTCACAGACGAATACATTTCAAGGGATAATCAAACCTATAGACGTCCTATAGTGATAAAGAAATAGAAAAATCAGATAGATACATTCTGAGATGGAAAAATGACACAATGACACATTGAAAAATAGAACCGGCAGGGTTGAAAAAGCAAATTGCGGGATTTTATGAGAATCGTAGCGAAGCAAAGACGAAAACATTCAATTGGATCGCAGCAATAAAAGAAGAATTAAGTGTAGAAGTCTTAACAAACCTGCAGACTCTTTAGATTTTTAATTGCAAAATTGATCAGAAGACTAGGTACTTATTCTTAAAAGGTTAAGAACATTTAAGGATAGCGAAAGGTAGGAAGAAGGTTTACAAAAACCTGTCAAGTGAGAAATAGAGAAGGTATACTAAGAAAATAAGATAATGTGTTGGTAATATGTGAAAACGCATGAAGACAGTAGTATAAGTTAGAAAATAATGGCAAATGAGTCACTTATCGTTAACTTGAAACAATTATGCACAAAGTAATGAAATTTTTCATACTTCTATGACGTAATCTTGTTAAGTATGTATGGAGGAAGGGCTCTACGATGCAAGACATATATAATACAATTATTTAAACATTTCTAATCGTGCTTTTATCACACTTGTACTATCTGATTTGCACTATTCAACATATCTAACATGGCTACTCTGAAAAAACGGGACATACATTTTTTGGAATATGTTTTTAAATATTACAGCCTTTGATATTTTCTTTAATTTAATAATCTCCCCATATTTCGTATAGTAGCTAGTACGATATTTAATTAATCTCACACAATAGAAGCTAATTTTCGCCACCATGGACTCTAGTGTCTAATTAACAAGGTTCTCTATAAATTGTGCTATGAAACATTTTCAAATAGACTATAAGCATTGTTGTAACCGTGAAATTGATATACAAGTTTTTGTATGAATTGTTTCATTCGATTCGGGTCAATAGCCATCTTTGAATGTACTTTTTATTACCTCACTTAAAAGGACTTTCGCAGAGAGGCCTATTAAAATTTTGTGGCTCATCCTGTATATATATTTATATATTCATATATTTATCGACGTCGTTTATCTACTGGAAAACGTTTTAAGATTTTAAAGAGAACGATTTTTGTTGTGGCCTGTAATTGGACCAAATAACAGTGTAACTGCGTGTGAAAAAATTGACGTCGATCCAACAAAACATAATAATGGTCGTCGAGAGTTTCTAGTATAGTGAGCAAACATCGAACAAACATTTACCATTCGTTTATCACCTACATGTAAATTTTGGGCTTGGTTGTGCAAGGTTAAATCAATCCTTCGGTGATTTTCAGTCCCACGATCTCACTTTTTTTTTAAACCAGTCGAGTACTGCGCTTCCATCGAAAAAATCATCATCAACCGACAACGAATTTTACATTTTACAACAAAATACAATTACAAATAGATTATTTGATTACTTATATTATAACATCTAGACATGATGCGGTCAATGTCGGATGGTACAATAATTAATTTGGTCGTTAAATTCTTATTCTGGGACACCTTGTATACAGAGTGAATCACTAGGTTTGTAGTATATACAACAATAAAAGATTTAAAATCTTTGTCACTCGTATTATTTTGCAAACAATTTATTTTATATAAAAATCCAGAAATAGGTAGATTTTAAATTTTATATTGATATTTTTCAATGTGACGTTACCAGTCTTGACGTGTTGACCTAATTGTTAATTTTTTTGAATAAAAATGTGGGTCATGTAAGGTTAGGTTAGGTTTGTGGTGAGTGGGTCTATAAGGACCTCCTCTGCGACTGGCAAGAGTCTATAGTGGCTCCCATCTATTCAGATTTCACCAAACAAATTCAGCTTCTTACCAAAGCCGATTAGTTTATTTGTTGAATGATATTTCAGGTCCGAGGGCGAGAGAGAGACCCTGCCAAACATCAGATACCTGATTAGAGCCGCGGCGGGGCAGGAGAAAATTATATGCTCTGCTGTTTCATCATCTTTCAGACAAAGACAGCAAGTCGGATCTTCCGACAGTTTTATCATATGATGATTCAGATGACAGTAGCCTATAGTCTAATATTTGTTTGGAGACATTCTTCGAAGGATGTATAAAAGCCTTTGAATGAACCAATCCTGGTAAATTATGCCAGAAGTCTTAAGCTCTTCTTGCTGTCCAGGTATTTAGTGTTTGTTTGGCAAAACTTATTACGATGCCAATTGTATGTTCATCCTGTATAAATTTAATGTTCCATCACAGTAATTATAGTGTAGTTTGCAAGTTTTTCTTTTCAATAAAGCTATAGAAAGTCATAATTCTTTGCTGCACCATGTATATAATATATTTTTCTTATAAAATCTGTTTTACATTTGAAAATATTTATCTGAAGAGTGTCTATTCCTTTGTAGATAACACATTTGGCGTATTCCTATTCGTACCGATCATTTAGCAGTGTTCCAAAAGCTTTGACAACAATAGCTGTGTCTGCTTCATCACCTACATCTTCAAGGTTTACAAACATTGCTGATTAAAGAAGAAAGGAAGAAAAAGGTCAAGAATTACAAGCAGAAAAGCAGCTGATAGAAGATGACAAACTTGGCGAAGATCCAACTGACAAAGATAGAAACGAAGCAAATCCAAGTTTTTTACCAAAGAAAATAAATAAAATTTTAACAAAAATACAGTTGATTTCCAGTTTTGTTGCACCATCTGTACAACCAGAAAT
>CAJUYI010001008.1:0-14791 GCA_910591695.1 Galerucella pusilla | reverse complement strand
AACGGTATTTAGTACCTTTAAATCCTGCACTAATTTATTGAAAATTCATCTTTCATGCTCTCTGTAACAAATCGATGAAGATATTTTCGTTCCTTTCATATTATTTATTCATTTCAACTATTGTATTCAGGCTACTTGAATCACAGCATACACTGCTGCCTGGCTGGGTTCAAGAAGCCCAAACTAGTAAAGAAGCTAGACCGTGAATTTCGTGGAATCCTGCATTCACGTAATTACGAAGAGTACACAACACTACAATACCAGGATACTTACTGGATAGACAAGAGGATAACTTGTCTAAGCTGAAGCCTGCTGTAATTTGTTCAAGGAATGGGACTAGAGTAAACTAAAAGTTCCCCAGGAACTGGGAAAAATATGGGGAAAAATATATCTGCTAGATAGTAAATGTTGAGTCCCAAAAACTTACCATATGGTTTTGTTAAAATCAAAGTGTCCTTACCTGAAAAAAAAACATTGATTAAAAACCTAGATAACAACTCAATTTAGAAATAAACAACCAGAAAAAAATCACTTTTTGTAATATAGCTTGTATTGTATAGTGTGCCCAACTGTACTTAGGTTTGCTGGACTTGACAAGCTTCTCAGTCTTTCCTTTTAACCAATATGCACTTCTGTATCTTTCATATACAGGTTTTATAGTCTAGTCTTTGTGTAGATAACCTGGTTTTTACGATATGTCGCTACTGCTGCCAATAAAATTAGATGTGATACAAAGAAAAATGGAAATTATAAAAAAGAAAATACAAGACTAAAAATTTAAGGACCCAGTGACACCTACGGCCTGACGACTTAGACAATTGCGGAACTAGCCAAACGTTACACCCATGCTCAATCCCTTAAGAGATGGGATGGAATCAAAGAATGCCAGGATCACCCTGGGCGACCCTTGGAAGCGTGCGCCGAAGAAATATTTGGCGATGACCAGGAAAAACCTACGTTTAACAGTAGGATTTCTGACTCCATACTATGGGGCTAGTGGACACACCCCTATGCAGGATGTGTAAACAGGAAAATGAAATTGTTATGCGAGTGTCCGGACTTATCGTCAATAAGAGAGTGTGTGTTCGGTGAGTCTTGGCCTACACCTGCCGATATAAAGAAGATGACTCCTAGTGACCTGTCTACCTTCCTGGGGAGGACAGGATGGACGGTGACCTAGGAGGACAACTCCTCGGGAGGATGTACAATGGGTCACATGTGGCCTAAGTGCTGTGAGCCTACACAATCACCCTCCCTACTCTACAGATACAGATACAAGAGAAGGTAAAAAATGCATAAAAGTACTTGCAGTCAAGAACAGTTCTCCCAAGTGAAAAATGAAGGCACCCCTCACACTATTCAATTCAAAACAGTTTAACTGCGTCAACATTAACATATTTTTGCGTATTTAATCTCTATATATAAATTCAGCGGTTTTGCATCACAAAGACATCCTTTAAGGACCCGTCTTTTATAATCTCTTGAACAATTTAGGAACAAAGCGTATCAATTATAGGGGAAGGCACGTAATAGATATATACCGTTGGAGTCCTTCTTAAGAATGGTTTCCTTTGATGTAGATCCAGTGTTTACTCGTTTCAAAGGGGGATTGTGAAGATAAAGGGTGGTATTTTGTTTGGTTTGATGGAGAAAGCTGGGATTTTAATTAATGAGTTGAATCGGTAGTAAATAAATTGGAAAGTGCCGTTTTGAGGGTACATTTGGAAGTGATTTCCTAAGACAATTGTAAAATGAAGTAACCTACGTCTATGGAATCTAATTTGGTGTCGACGTAGATATCTAGGATATAAATATGAGGGTGAGGGAGTTAAGGACGAATAATTTTATATGGATGAAAGATTATAAGCAGGTAATTGATGCGAGGGTTGAAAATAAATGGTTTCCCTGACAATTTTGACTGTGATTGAGGATGTCGACTCTACCCAAAAGACAATTGTGTCATTTACCATACCTCGAATTAAGATACGTGATAGAATGTGAGAAATATTTTTTAGATCTGCCACTGTTTGAAGATCCCTGTCAAAAACGATACAATAGAAAGATGTATAGATGTAGAATTAAATTGGATAAGTAGATATATATTTTTTTTCAAGTTGGTGAACAAGAAAAAAATCGTGACCTTTCAACTACAACATGAGTATGTTTAGATGTCGGACAAGACGTGAGTGATGACTGTTATATTTCAACACAATTAACAAATGTCGCTTAATTTTTTTTGACATCCTAGAAACGGGACCTTTTAGAAGATAATGAAGAAGAGAAGAAAGAGAAAGATATGTTTTGTTACCATCGAAAAGTTATAAAATGTGGACAACGTACCTACCAGCTGTTTTCTATATACAGGATAAGCGGGATCGCCGAGTTGTACCACAAGATATCAGGTAGGTATAATCCTACCGTCGAGTTGTACCACCGAATTTCCTGGGAGGATTAACGATTTAAAAATAAAGTCTAATGACTAATCACCTTAACAATTTTATGTAAATTAGGTTTAATATCAAAACATCCACATATAACAATTTCTACATACAAAAATAAAGATGAGGCCTTTCTCACTAATGTTTAAGATCAAAACATCCATATGTAAGTAAATAAAAACAAATATGCACCTGAATACAATTTATTATTAGTGGTACTGGGTATTCCTTCAATAAATACGGCTTATGTGTAATTTCTTAATGATCCACCTCGATGGTCAGTATAATCCCCAATAAAGGCGGAAATGGATTAACTCAGGTAGTCGTGGTACAACTCGGGATAAGACTTAAGGCATCTTAAAGCTAAATTTTATGAAGTAGTGAGTGAAAAGAAAGGGTAGTAGACAGTTTTTCCATTAGCTTTCCACTATAAGGTTGGCAATAAAGTAATAAGCCACTAATTATAGTTTAATTCGAGCCAACGATATCTTTTGAAACTAACTATACTATACTCGTCTTGATACGATATGAAACTACCTGCCCGACAGAGAAGGATTCATCAATAAGAGAAATTACAACGTTGATTACCATATCAGTGATATTGTAAAATATGTTAACAGGAAGAAATATTTTCAAGAAAGGGTATTTTTCAGTTGAAGAAATTGAATTTTCAACCAGAACCTTATCAACGGGAAAATAATTGAATTGAAAACATTGTTTTTGTTTGTATTTTTGTAGTTTGTTCACAAATTACGATAGATATTTGTGACAATGACAGACGTCATTGACCTTGTTTTTAAACAGGAGTATTTTAAGAAACCTCACTTACACCACTAAAAGTTACTAGATTGAGAGGGTGTTCCGAAAGGGTCGTGTTCAGACTTTTCGAACTAATTGACAATTATGTGACTATGACTATAACTATGACTCGCAGGTGTTGTGTCCAATGAGGGATCAATGCAAGTCTAGAATTTGAATCATCATTGGCCACAGGCCATGGCGAAAGCTGTAACCAAATGTCACATTATTGTGAACAAAATGTAAGGTTATCATAAGTAGGTAGTTCATGTCAAACTGGATGATATAAATAGGTACAAAAAAGCTACTGTATGTTTAAATTATTCTCTATTCACATTTAATCTCGAACTAGAAGTCAACAGAAGTTTTGATATCGAAAAATACCATAATAATGTACTGTAACTTGATGTAGAAATATTTACAATAATTAGATTTAAGTTAGCATAGATTTTGTTATTGTTATTTGTTATTGTTATTTTCATATAAACACAAAACTAACAAATATCGTTGTCAGTTATATCAATTTAACCAATTTAACCAATCACTAGGCTGCAGAAATGCCAACTTAAATTCAAATCGCTCCTCTTAGTTTAAAAACAAGGAACATGTGACAGATGATGCGTGGAAATTGGGAAAAGGTTCCAAATGTGTTTAATCTGTGAGTCTATTGAGAATATTTTGTATAAACCGTAATGAGTCCAAAATAAAAGTAACTCATCAATATTCCCAAGGACTATAATTCATTCACGATATAATTATATATACAAAAAATTGAATAGGTACACAAGATATTGAAGTATACATCATAAAAGGATTCAATCGAAAAGCTGTGGTATAATCAAAAAATTACATTACTTTATAATTAATTTTCATGCCGTGTTTCATCAATCAATGTATTTATTAATTGTAACAGGGGATTAATAGATCTTTGAATGCATAATTTTGAAGAATCATGTTCAAGTAACCGTAAATACCGCATTAAGTAACCGTTACGGGTATTTTTAGAAACTTTTAAATTGAAAAATTCAATTTTGGTGAACCAAAACAATGTGATGATTGAAAAATTGTAAATATTTGAATAGATAACTAAAATTTCATACAGTGTGATTCAAAAAACCAAAATATTCTTATAATAACCATTTTAGAAAGTTCAATAATTCGTCTATGGTACATTAGACTGCATTTTTGGAAAAACTGTCATTTTGCTGATTGAATATTGAAATTAGAATGAAAAAACTTTCAACCCGGTAGGAAATAGTTTCTCTTTATCTCATTTTCCCTGTATTTTCAACATTGATGCCCCCATAAAATCAATATCGAAGAACATGTGTAAATGAGGTAGAAATTCAATATGTCTATGTGGGTATTATATCCGTTTCTTCTTTGTTTTCTCTTTATTTGCCTTGGTCTGAATTAAAAGTAAATATGTACTTAAAAATTCAGTTCACATTTTCGTTTTTAACTCCTTAATAATTCTGAGCATTTATTTATTTTACGACTTCTGTATAGGGAGTGACAAATACGGAGAATTAAACACATAATGTCACGTACCATATCACTTTGAAAAAAAAAAACCGTTATTTTTTCATATCCAGGTCGGTATTTTTACAAAAAAAATGTATCATACATTACAATTGTTTGCCAAATTATTGTGACACACTGTATATTCAACTAATATCGTGAAAGTGCATTTTGAAAAGATATTTAAAGCTTAATGGTTTAAAAGGGAATTTTTTTCAAGTAAAAGTCTGATCATCATCAGAAAACCCGTGAGAACTACTTAGATCTTCTCGTGACTTCTAGGAGATGCCTCTTCAGGGCTTAGCTTTGGGTGATCGTGAATGTAAATAAATATACACTCTTCTTCTCTACACTTTTAGAGGAGACCAATTACTATATTTCAGAGGCGGATTCAACTACGGTGGAAAAAAATTAATGAAACACTTTGAGATTTTCCATGTTTTACATAATAATGAATATATTTTGAGTTTCCTAGGTTTTTGTGTGTCATAAAATGAGTATCAAGGCATAAATTTATTGTGTTGTTGTGACTAGGTAAGTAAAGAGGGATTAAGAAATATTGTAAGACAAATCCTTTAACAATTGTTATAAAAATATAGTTTGCGGAAGTTTTACAAACAACTTCTTGGAAGGTGATTGATTGGGGATGACTTTTAAAATAGGTAGGTACTTTGGCTGTTGATTTTAGTCAGGTTTGTTGAAAAACAGGTGAGTGTAGTTTTACGAAAAACAAGGAATATAGTCGGGCCGTTCTTAGTTTACCACTTTCGGATTAGAAAGCTAAAGCGATAAGGTGTTGTGTTCGTCGGAAATTTCAGCAGTATTCAAACATCATTTTTACCTGGCTTGAAGCAGAAAATACCTAAAATTATAAGTAAGCAATCGACATGATCTTCTTGAACGATAAAAAGTATTTAAAAGTTTCATTTTTGTCACTTAGTTTAGACAAAGGAGACTTTTTGTATCTGATAAAAATATGTCTGGAATTAAAGTTTCCAGTGAAAATATGCGCTTTTAATTCTGCTTTTTTTGTTCGAAATTGGGAAAATTTTGTTAAAAAATGGCGAAGGTAACGAGTTTCTTTTCTGACCCGCTATTGGCTTCTTTTACTATCTCTACTCGTTCTGCATGTGGGGAGTACGAAAAAATCTGGATTAGAAGAGCAAATCAGGAGCTCATCAAATTCCATGAAAGTGTCCCAATATCATCGGTATTAAGGTCGCAACTTATAAGAAACTAAGAGAACATAGAAAATAGCAAAATACAAAAAAAGTACCTGCGATGGATACTGGATATATAAAAGAAATAGATGTGGATAAAGGCAGTGGAAAAGGACCTAGAGCTGTTTAAAATTCGTGGATGGAAATATGGCAGACAACATAGAAAAATGGCCCAAGGACTTCATAGAGTTGTTATCTATGTAGGTACTTTTGCCAAAATAGAAGTTTAGTCAACAGTAAAAACACAAGAGCTTTTTTGGTATCGGATAAATTTCTCTTTGCAACGAAACAGTTTTGCCAATCACTACTTTTAAGAGAAAAACTGACATGATAAAATCGCGACACCGAAGGTGGAGCGATTTTATCCGATAAAAAAGGATGCACCTTTTTTATCTATGTCAAAGTGACAATAACATTTCCAGGTATATGACATTTTAACATTGGAGTTCATTTATCAGAGGTAATTTCATGTCTGGTAGGGGTGGGAAATAAAATTTTTTGTATGTGTTCAGGTGGATCCGAGAATGGTTTAAATTAACAATCAATTGGTCCCGGTAGGTGGCGCCGCAATCGGGTTCATACTGAACAACTCCTAAATGGATAGGCCGATTTTGATAAAACTTCATGTGTGTCTTCGAGTAAGTAGCTAGAAGGTTTATATTCACAATTAGTCCCGGTAGGTGGCGCTGCAATCCAGTTCAATTGGAAGATAGAAATTGAATTAACAATTAAGACAGGAAAGAATATAGTTGAAGATATTAATTCATTCTATGTTGACTTAACACGACAAGATTTGTGGAGTCCCCTAGTGATAGCGTAAATTCCAATAAACTAAGTTAAATAAATATATATTTAGCCTACTTATACATAAAAAACTATCAAAACATCAACAAAATTATATGAATATTATTTAAATATTGTCATAGTAATTTATTTAAATTGTAGGTAATTTCGTGACCTAAAAATCACAGAATCCGACTCTGCATACACTCAAGAAACCTGTCGTAATGTTAACCTTTCGCCCGTTATTAATTTTTTTTCAACCAAAGGTTGAACCATACCATCTCACTCTCATGTTTAATGGCATAATAACTTTTAAGAGAGAAGAAAACCAGTGGTGGCACATGGTTAAGATGTAAAATTGTTTGTTATTGGTTGAAAAATTAGCGGGGGGAAAAATATATTTTTTAATAAGCTGGTATTTTTCGTGAAAAATAATGCATAGGCAAGAAACAGTTGGGAAAAATTCAAATTGAACATGAGATGAAGGAAGATAAGGAATTTTTGTGGATTTTTTTATTAGATATTTCAAAATAATAAAAAGTTCATAAATTTTAATACTTCCGGAAAATTTATGTAAATTAAATCATTTTATTTTCACCAAAGAAATGAAAATAAAACTGGAAAAACTTTTTGCTGAGATTTTACAGATTTTTTTATTATCTACAACTTTTGTGCGTGACATTTTCCACTAGAAAACATAATTTTGCCAAAAAAAAAACGTGAAGCCACTTTTAACTCCTAAACAATATGCCATGATACGCCCATGAACAATTGTAGCCTTGAATTCTGATGCTATCTGAAAGGCTAATCGAAGTGCTTAAGAATTGTTGACACTCAAATAAATTTTTCCTTTTAAATGTTTCTCATGTGGAAATAGGATACTTTTAAAAATATGTTGGATGCATTGTTTCGGGTGTTACGACCGTTGTTTTTATTTTTAATTTACGACCCAACAATTGGCCGGTTCTCATTTGGGGGTACTTGACAAATTTATGCATCGTCGTCAGAAGAAAACAAATATTTATTGCATTGATAAAAATCTTGAATAGTTTGAATATTTAAGACGTTTGTGATAACTTTAGTTACAACTAAAATAGCCTTGTAAGATGGTGAGTTATCGTGGTGCAAAATCCATGAGTTTTTTTCTACAAATTTGATGTTTTTGGACGAATTGGCTCTCTAAACCGCTGCATAACGCTTTGGTAATATTCTTTTATTCACTGTTTCACTTTTTGACAGGAATTCCTGTGTACGTGATAATAACACTTTTGATGGACATGATGTGCTTTCAGCTCAGTTGGAAGACGACACTGCAAAGCTTGTTGACTGCTTTGCATGTCAAACTCGTATACCTATTTCTCATTACAACTTAGAATGCGTTTTATCACCTTGGGGTAGGTTTAAAATAGTACGAATTAATTCGTGAGAGCCAGAAATTACAGCGAATATCTCTCTTTAACTTGAGCGACGATTTTCAGTAACCATTCCCATCATTTTAGCTACACTGAGTTTAGTCGAAGCAGTTGATGTTTGGTCAGAGAGGAGCAAATATCGATAACTTTACCACTTAAACGCTCATTTTTTGATAAAGTTTCAAGTCTTATGCTACCAACAAACATTCATAATAAAAAATGAGTTCTTCAAAATATACAGTATGGAAACCACTTATGGAATAAAATTCTTTATGTCATTATTATAGAAAATTATAAAAAATGCCGAGACACGTCAACTTTTGAATTGAGTTGTGCGTTATGTAAACATAAATGTGAATGTACAGGGTGATTCACGCAAGTATGCCATAGCCGTTGTTTTTTTTAATGAAACGCCCTGTATATTTGCATATTTTTGAAATCCTCTTAATGAACCGATTCCAACAAACTAAATAATGTATGGTCAATTATGAATTATACAGGGTGAAATTTTTATTTTTACAGTTATTAAACACATACATAAAATACCTGATGTATTTGATTTTAATACATTAAAATAAATGCTCAAAATGTTCTCCACCTAGTTGTTGGCAATAGCACAGTCTCCTATAGAACTTCTCCTTAACTTTGTTTAAAATTTGAGGTTAAATATTCCGTATTTCTGTAGTTATCCTGTCTTTGAGGTCTACAATGCTAGTTGGTTGTGTTGCGTATACTTTGTTGTTGAGATAACCCCACAGAAAAAAATCTAACGGCGTAAGGTCTGGCGATCTACCTGGCCACTCAATAGTACCTCTTCGTCCAATCCATTTATTGGGGAAGATTTCATCTAAATACGTTCTTACCATTAAAGCATAATGGGGTGTTGCCCCATCTTGATGGAACCAAACATTTTCATTCGGTAAGTTAGGATCTATTGCGTTGGGATATAAGTTTGCCAACGCAGGAATAACACTTCATTTCTAAGCATATTTAAATATTTCTCAGCGGTCAAATTTCCATCTATAAATATAGGACCAATAATATGGTCGTCTATGCAGGTACTAAAAATAACAAGATAGAAGCGATAGAAAGGAAAATTCTTAGAAGAATATAGATATGGCAAAAAAGGACGAGAAGTCCTCAGACAGCCAATCAACCATGACATTTGAAATTTTTTGAATGAAGAGGATATTGTCAAGGTAGAGAAGGCACAGAGATTGAGGTTGTTTGGGAATGTATGGAGAAGAGATCCGATAATAGTATAAGAATTTTAACAGACTGAGAGAAAGAGATAGACCAAAGATCAGTATACTGGTGAACAAATGGATCGAAAATGCACACCACCTTATAACAAAAATTTATTATATATGCCAATTGATCCCACGCTTCATAGAACGGATCATAAGAGCCCAAGCGAGAGCGAATCGGTCATAAATTCATATAAATTCACTTGAAGCCGTTGATGACCGAACAGAGCATCGTAAAAACTGACATTAACTGACAAAATGGACAACTGCAAACAAACTAAACTAACAATGGCGGTCAAACTCCTCGTTATTACAGAGGATAGTTTTGCAAACTTATGGAAACAAATTCTTCCGGCAATCTCTTTAAGCAGCCTGTTTAAATTATATCGCTTTTTGACAGAATGTATATGTTAACCATACATATTTTTTTGATGTTCTACAAAATATTCCAGCCCACAATAACCCAAACTTTAGATAAGATCCGATGTTTCTACACATAGTAAACCCATTCATTTTTATCAGTCATTTTAAAAAAACATCTTACTCATAAGTGGTTGTACCGGGCCTTTTAGACTTTTTAAAACGATTCGATAAGAACACGGTTCGTTTAACGTTATCTCTTTCGTTTTTAAATTCTTCAAGTTACTTGGAAATAAAAGCAATCTCGAGTTTTATACGTACTATAATTTTTTTTACTGCCCGCCTGGAATATCTCACGAGCTTTTGAAATTTCTAACATGTCACAAACGCAAGGAATTCTGCTATTGGAACAATGGCATATTCGGTTTTCTTTTATATCAAAGAACGAATAACAGATTTTATAAATCCAGTTTTAAGGTTAGGTCTCAACTAGAAATATCCTTGGGATGATTCACCCCATAATTCACAATTATATAAACAAAATGTATACCTATACAATGAATATTTGAATACATCTTCTAAGGAAACGACACACCTTGTCGCATTCATTAAGTACTGAGTTATACCAAGTAACGTAATGTATTCCTCATTGTTTCTTCATTTTTTATTGGAACTTCACCGTAATAATTATTAGCGTCATCAATTTTTAGGACGTTTTGAAAATAAAAACTTTTACAGTGTAGGTATATCTAATAGAACTGACAATATCATGTATTTTTTGATCGGCCTAGAAAAGGATTATTGAGAGAAGACTTTAAGCATCTTAAAGGTTAAATAGTACTTTCACATGTTTTTCACACGTTTTAGAATGTACATTTTCAGAGTGATGTTCAAAGCATAAAGAAGGTTGAGTATAACTATTTTTTTATTGCTGTTCATCAGCTGTCAATGTTTTAAATTCGAGTTTTAGTGAGATTTTTCAAACACTTTCCTGATAAAATTTGTAACTGAACATGTTTTTCGATGATTTTGTGGCTCAAATTCTTCTAAAAGTGCTCAAATTTCAGCTATTTTCAACCATTGTAATTATTTCTATATTGCTGTGTGATTTATACCAAATTTTAAGTACTTCTGATGTATCACATTCGATATTGTATTCATTGACGTGGAGCCAATCTATTTTAAAATCGAATAATCAACAAGGGACATCCCGATAGAATAGACTCGTTAGGATGTTGTTACAGGGGGAGCACTAAATCAATTTCGATGGAAATTTATTGAATTCCCTTCTACGCTCGATCACCCCGGCATTAATTATACTTGTATTAACCAGGATCTGAAGAAACTTTATTGAATCACGAAGAGTCATCTTATAACAAGGTTGTTTATAACGAGTAGTTATGTTGAAGAGCAAGTCAATAATGTTCAGCTGCTCTTAATTATTTTCACGAGTTAACTTAAAATTGGCGCAGTCAGTAGGATGCCAATTTTAAGTTCACTCGTGAAGATATCGTATTTAAAAAAATAAATTCTCCACTAGCAACATTGAAATACAATTAATTTCAGTATATTACATAACGATTAACAATATTATTCAATGCTATTTTAATAAAATTTAATATCCGCAGTTCCGGTTTTTTGCTACAAATTCGTTGCATGTTTATTGATTTAAGCGTTAGATAACGAAATATGTTTTTTAACGACAATCACTAACAATTTGCAGCTGTAATATTTCATCTGTATTTACTTTATGTTTATACTTTTTGTAGTTGTCGATATGATAATAAATTTTTCAGTAAAGTAATTTGTTAAAACAGAAAAATACGATTATATTAACTGTAATTAGCCTGAAAGTTCAGCAACCTCTTATCGGCTAAGTAACACAAACTGTCTTATAGTTTTGAGATAAAGCTGTTTACATTTTTTTCTGTACCACTAGAAAATCTAGAAATACGTAATTTCAATTGCAAGCGCTGCATTTAATTTCTTTTAGTCCAGTCAAATAGCAAAAATGGTAAAACTTAAATATTGAAAATATTCCCTTATTTTGCTAAAAACCACCTCCAGGCGTTGCTTGGTACCTCAAAAACTATGTTAAAACAATTTTTATAGATAATTGATGCAATTTTAGGCAACGTCGCGAAGCTTTGACTAATTGGTTTGAATTGTCTTATAAATTGATATAAATGAAGAACTTAATTGTTAATTTCAGCCTGTTTTTCTAATTTTTTATTCAGAGCATTTCAATAAAAACTATTGAAATGCACTTTTTAGAGCGAAAAATATCTAATAAATTAAATTAGACAGGCGAAACCTTACTTTATGTTCTAAGGGCGAAACTTAATCACTTCCTAAACCTACAGTTTAAAGCGCATTTTTCGAAATTACTTTAATCACGGGTTCTGGACGAAATTCGTTATCCACCCTCTTTTTGAGGGGTTGAACACATGTCAGATACAAGAAATGTAATTATTCAATCTCTCCAGAGACTGATATATAATTATCTTCAACTCCTAGAAAGATAAAAGTCTTTCTTTTAGTAAATAACGTTTTTGTTATAAATATATATTTCATTTATCACAGATGTTAAAAGAATGTGTTAGAAGTCAAGTAACGCCTTTGATAAGGGTTAAAACGTTCTTTAATCGTTTTTTAGCCAACGGCGTTCACAAAAATGGTTAATTGTAGGTATTTTAACGGAAAGTAACGATAAGGGATGATTTATGAACTTAAATTCAAAATTTTGTAATCCCTATGAATCTAGTGAGGTCATCAAAGAATTTTTCTAATGAGCTTATGATGCAAAGATTAATAAAAACACGAGATTCGCGTAGAAACCCCCTTCTAACAACCATGTTCATGTAATGCAGGGTGTTACTTGGTAACCGTGCTATACATAGTTTTTGGAAACTTCGTGGAGTTTTATATGGGAGAAAATAATAGTTGAGAAGGTGAATTTTTTTTCTGTATGAGTATTTATAGAAAAAAAACGGGATAGTGGGTGCTACAGATGATATCAGGGAGTCTATAAAAGAAGTCAGCAGGAAGAAATAAAATAAAATTTAAATTTAAAACACTCCATAAGAAATCACCGAGGAAATAACTGAAAAACTGCGGCTTATCGCAGTGTAAATGAAAATTATAAAACCATGAAAATAAGATATTATAAACTGAAAACTAACTGTTCAATAAGCTAGAACTAAATTTATACATTTGCACTTGGAGCTTGTGATTTTGAATTGTAGTCTAACCTCAAAACACGATGAAAGCAATAATATTAGAAATAAGACTATGCTGAGAAAATGACAACATCGTAATTGTAATATATCCTTTTAAAAACAAAAATTGGATATTTTTCGAGGGGGCAATGAACATAATTTATATTTAAGAAAACATACAATGTTACTTGCTTGATTACGAATATAATATGGTGAATACCTATAAATTATTTAATAAATAGTGATAATATCATTTGTACTTCTTGATTAAAAACAGTTATGAAACCCATTCGAGTAAGTAGGTTTTCAAAAATTTTTGATCATAATATCAACTTTAATATAAACATAAAAAAATAATTAAAAAGTATGGGGAGAAATAAAAATAAATTAAAAAAATATATTTAAATTGAAATTAATTTTGTTAGAATAAGTTATTTGGGATTTTAATAATTAAAAATTGATCAAACCCCCAAAATTATATTCTATTTAATAAATATTATTAAAATTGTATTTTTATTTTCTGGTACCATTAGATATATTAGATTAATTATACCACAAACCATACATATTGACTTAAACATCAATCATTGATTAAAATAATTTATTATTAAGAAAAATTACCTCAAGGTTAGCCAAAATTGCAGTACATTCTCCTTGGTGTACATTGTCCGAAACTTTGATGACCAAATCTTCGTAAGCCCCGTTCTTCAGCTCCAACCCCTCAGAAACGATTACAAAAACAAAAAATATAAAAAGTTTAAAATCCATCTTGCACAAATCCGCAAAAAAACTCCCAAAAAAATTGTCTCAACAAATCATGTCAATTTGTCACACACTAAAATTTCACTTGCTACCGGTAAAGATTCCACAAAATCACTCAGTACTTTTTATTGATTCGTTGTAACTAAGACAACAACAATAACAACAAACGAATTGTGTTACGTCGGATGACCGGTAGAAGCCTTCTTGTGATGTCAGTTGTTGCGTGTAGACTGAAGCGTAGAACGTGGATTTACCGTCGAGGATGGTCTTTACTCCCACTACACGGACGCTATGCACTTTGGTGCAGTAAAGCACAAGAGATACGCTTTCGTGTAAGTTGGTAGCAGTACCCCGGAGCGGTACTTTTCTCACCACGGTGTGTTGCATAAGGTATTCTCACGACGGATGATATAGAGGATTTATTAGATTTAATTTTATGATTTATATTAATTTTTTATACCCCAAAATTTTTTTATAAAATGGAGAATTTTTTATTTTTATATCCAAAATTCTTTGAGCATTGGTTGGAATACAGGGAAAATAGATAATGTTGAATTATTGTGGTGACAGTAAAATACGTGAATGCGTTTAAACTAAACGATAAAATTTATATTTAAAAAAATGCACAGCTGCCAATTATTCAGATATACTAGACAAGTGATATACTGCAAGCGCCAAACTAAATTACTATAAGCCCCTTGCCGTCAGTGTCGTACCTTTATCACAAAAATTATTCATACAATTCAAAACGACTTCAGTCTAGCCGGAGGGTTTAATTTTTGAGCCCGCAGGCGCACATGCGCATTTCATTTATAATTAGAGCATGGTTTTTTAAGCATAAAAAAACTTAAAATAGGCGCTTAAAAAAGCTTAAAATTTTCTGAACATAAGCTCATAAATATGCATGAAATTTAAAAAAAAGCAACAAAAAGTAATTTATATTATAAAAACGAATATCTATATCATACAGCTTTACACAAAAAACATAAAAATAAAAGTCATTTCGTCATAAGATAATGTAAATAAAGAAAC
>CAJUYI010001007.1:91711-121150 GCA_910591695.1 Galerucella pusilla | reverse complement strand
CAATTATGATTCTAATAATAATAATACACGTATTTCAATTATGAAAAACATAATAGAAATTACCGATTTAAAATTATGAAAAACATAATAGAACTTCAAGAATTAAAATTATTGAAAACATAATAGAAATTCAATTTACATTATGTATTGAGGTTGCCTATTCTGCAGTAATGCATTTACTATACGATTTCAGGTACTTGCATTAGATTCGTATAGGCAACCTCAATACATAATGGGCATTTAATTTCTATTATGTTTTTCATAATTTTAATTCATGAACTTTTATTATGTATTTCTTAATTTAATATCGGCAATTTATATTATGTTTTTCATAATGGAAATTCCTGTATTATTATTATGAAAAACCATTAATCAATGGAAAAACATAATTTTAAATCATTAACAGAATAATTAGGTAATAAACATTTTTGGAAGAAGAGATATTTTTGTTTTTGTTTTTAAACCGATGTTATTAAATACCAAAACGGCACGCCATAAGCATCAGTAAATTAACAATACTTGACTGACAAACAAAAAGAAGCATCAAAAAGTTCTTAGCCTACAGAAAATAAAAAAAAGCATGCCAGAAGAAAGTGCTTCCCAGCGATCTAAAATTGATAAATTGTTCGTATAAAACGATATCAAACCAGTCATTATCTTCATAGTTCGTATAATTTCTTAATTCAAACTGGCCGTAAACGGTTTCATAAAAGCGTATATTTTGCTCGGTTAGGTTTCCCAAAATTATTCCTCGCTATTATTTGATATCAGATGAAAATAAATCATTCAATAACTTAGTTCCGCAATAAATTTAACGTGTTTCCACATTTTCAATACATTTGATTCATTGCAGTTATCGATTTTATTTTAATTCCGGTAACTTTTTCACGAATTCAAGATGCAACATATCGATATATTTGGTAGCTCTTTATGTTAAACTCGAATTATTTTTTTTTGTTAATTGTTGTTTTCCCTTTATCATTGAAGATTTAGGAAAGAAGGAAAGTCCAGTGAAGGACACAAACATATCAACCCTCAATAAATAAAATTCTGCGTATTAAAGCGACACTAACTGCAATAAACGTAGCAACCTAACCACTCAAAACTGTCATCGCGTATTGAAGACAACATTTTTCTCCACTTTTGGGGTTACTGCAAGATGAATGCGGTAATACATCAGTCCACATAATATTTATTTACTCATCTGTCTATTTTTCAGGAGAAGATCGAGCCCCTTCAGCACAAGCAGTATTAAAACTGGTTGAGCACTGCAGAAAATTCAACCTTCAACTAGGTACCTACTGAGGTGCTGTAATCTTCTCACTTTCCACATTTAAACCTCACTCAGGTTATGTATTTATTTAGTCGAAAGGTTTTTTGAACAAGAGTTTGCTTATCAAGTCAAATGGTTCGTTTTAATCCACTGTGATATACTGATTAATACTGCAGGTTGGTTGGCAGGGGTTAAATATTTTTGTAGACAGTTCCATACTTGTTAATATCTGGTCTTAGGCTAGGGATTTCTGTGTTGTCGGACTGCATAAATCTGGTGGAAAAATTAATATAGAAATATATCGACCTATCTCGATAATGTGTGCTCCAACTGAACTATTTGAGCAAATTATATATATTAAATTATATAACTATATAGAAAAGTATATAGTATCCCAACAGCATGGCTTTATGTCATATAAATCTATTAACACAAATTTGTTATTGTTCGGAAATCAAGCACACGAAACATTAGGTGCTAAATCACAAATGGACACGATCTATACTGATTTTCGGAAAGCGTTCGATCGCGTAAATCATGATGTGCTGTTGAAAAAACTAGTAAGTTACGGGTTAAGTGCTGACTTTATCGAATCAATTAAAAGCTATTTAGAAAATAGAAAATTCGTCGTCAGACATAATGGAAATGTTACTGGGAAATACCATGCAAATTCCGGAGTGCCGCAAGGTTCCAATCTTGGTCCTCTCTTATTCATTATATTCATCAATGATTTACCTTATGTTCTTAACAATACTATGAGCCTATTGTTTGCAGATGATCTTAAAATTTTCAGAAGAATAAACTCAGTCAGAGACTGTGTTATACTACAAAAGGATATACACAATATTTATGAATGGAGTCTAATTAACAAATTGCATTTTAATATTAGTAAATGTAAGGTGATGAGTATTACTCGATCCAAAGATCCCATTTTATTTGACTACGAGATGGGAGGGGATGCGTTGATAAGATGTACAGACACTAAAGATCTGGGCGTAACGTACAATAACTTCTTTTCTTGTGCTACACATATGAAAAATATAGTTTCTGCTGCCAATAAATTATTAGGATTTGTAATGAGACAAACGGCAAACTTTAATGATATCAACACTATAAAATCCCTCTACTTTGCTCTAGTAAGACGTAAATTAGAATTTGCTCCAATTGTTTGGTTTTCAGAATACATATCTACTTTGGAAATGGTAGAAAAGGTCCAGAACAAGTTCCTCAGACACTTATACTATAAGAAATATCGTACCTGGCCGGACTATAATAGAGTTAGGTCAAGTCATTTGAGATATTAGTTCAAAACTTTATCGCTAGAGCAAAGAAGAACATTATCTGCTGTTCTTGTACAATGTTCTTAATAATAAAATTAACTGCCCTGAAATTCCCTCATCTATTCCATTTAATGTTCCTGGACGTCGCACTCGCACAATGCTAATGTTTCATATACCAAATGTATTTTTAACTGTTAGGGACCCTCTTATAACTATTATGAAAATAATAAATAATTTCAACGTATTAGTAGAAATTGATTGGAGTTTGACTGAAAAAGTTTTTCACAATATTATACTAGGGCATATATTGAATACATCAATATAAATTTGACTATTGCAAAGCTGTTTGAACCTCTGCAATTCACAAAATTCGTTTATACAATCCATACTTGGGATATGATATTGCCATTATTAATTTGTTAATGTGAATGTGAATTTAAAAATTATTGACCATGTAATTAGGCCTTTAGGCTTGTTTGGTTATAAATAAATAAATAAATAAATAAGAGAAAAAGTATAAGGATCTTTTGGCTTCTATCCCCCTTCCAATTATTACTTTTGTTCAGCATGGCTTTTTACCTGGGTTTAGCACTATGGATTCCGGATAAGTTCGCGTACCACACCAGCGTTGCATCTTGACTGGCTTCCATCCTACTCCAGTATAACTGGATGTTGTGAGGTCAGGGAGCGAGTAAGTTGACCTAACCAATTTGACTGGATGGACTTTCAATAGTTTTATTCATTCATACGTTTGCTTACGTCTAATTACCTGCAAGTTCTCACAAAAGCAGATTACCTATGTGAGCAGCTGTTTCATAATGAACTTCACATTTCTTGCACATAAGTTCACTAGCTTTGTCCATTTTGTGCGGATGCTTCCTCAAGGTGCAGTGTGCAGTTTGCAGTTCAAACGTCGTTTACCTAGTTTCAACACCCTGGATGAGAGTTCTTTGTATACCTTATTCAGTGAACTTTTTGTCTGGGGGTGTCCTTGTGTCAGTGTCCATTTGAGTTGAAGAGTCTTCTTTAGAACCTGTCTTTAGCTAACTGGTCCACCATTTCATTACCTGAAATCCCCTCATGTGTGGTCGGCATTCATACCATAAACACTTTGTTGTCTCTTGCCAGCATGTTGAGGAATTCTTTACAGTTTTTTACCAGTCTAGACCTAGTTGTTGGATTGCTGATACCTTCAAGCAGATCATGGCTGTGAATAAATTTTTTTGTCCGGTATATCCTTTTCTGATGTTTTCATCAACACAGGCTATGCCTGCAATCGTGTCTGCATGAAACACAGACGTTTATCGACGGAGGCTAAAGAAAATTCTCTTTCCAATTATACCAGCCCGGTGCCATGATTTGTTTTGAAGGGAATGTGGCGTTATGTGAATTTGATGATAAACAAGCGTTCTTTGCATAATACGTGGTAATAGTTATTTTAATCGTGTTCGAGTTCATTGAATTTTGATTTTGAACTTTCTGCGACATTGCTAAGGTATTTTTAAAGCTATATCTGACTGTTTATAATAAAAAGAATCATTAAATTAATATAAAAGAACCAAATTACAAATCTAAAATCTATCCAAATGATTCTTTATCCTCAAGTCGAATGTCATTAGTATTAACTTGTCAGTTGGTGGACATGTCCTATTTCGAATTTAATTTTTTATGAACTTTAATTGGAAGATTTGATAAGCTTCATAAACTTCATACGAAAAAACTCAAAAAGAATTATTGTTGAAAGTAGATAGCAAAAGAAAGGCACTTTTTTGAGGGAATGTATTGAAGTAAAAACATGGTAGAGTAATTCTATTGATTAAAAGGAGTAGAAATTGACGGATTCCAATTTATCAACAAGCTATTAGTTTGGAGAAACGTACTATTCACGTATTATAATAATAAATATTGGCTTGTATCTACTAACAATGTACTTCACAATGTTAACAAATGTAACCAAAATTTTTAATTATCTTTTTTTCACCCGTCAATCAAATCAAATGCAAAATCAGACGGAACTTGAAAATCGGACAGTGTTAAATTCGTTGAAATTTGTTCAAATCAAATGAAAAATCCTATTGTTTAAAGGTACTTTTGGTGGGAAAGATGGAAATCTCATTTATTAAAAAGTTTGCTTAGATATTAGAGAGAAAAAAACGGAGATTCAGCTTTAATTCAAGAGGTGAAGAAATTAGCGAATTGGAGATTTATTTTACTCTAACTTGAAGAAAGTTCCCTAAAAACTCCAGTGCGACATAAACAGTAATCAAGTTTCTCTTTTCATTGGCGTGGTTTATTCACAACGTTTAGAATTTAATTTGAGAAAGTTTAGAAGATTTACCGAACAAATTTTTACCCCTCAACAGATAAATAAGTACCTCTTACATTCAGATCCAGGTTGATTTATATTTCTCTCAAATTATGTATTTTTCTATCTTGAGATACGAGTTTTACCAACTTTGTTGAGAGTTTTTAATTTTTTTCCTCCAAGGTTCCGAATAAACCAAAAGAAATTAGGGAAGTGAAGGAGATAGCAGCGAGCGAAAACGAAATTTTCCATTATTGAATGAGAATTAGGCGAGGGTGAGAAATACCGATCAGTAGACAACAAACCATTAAGGATTATTCTAAATCTTATCCCATGCCACATAATTTGATTACCTTTTCCTAAGTTTGGCAGGGTAGAAACACGTTTACAAGCATTAAAGTGATTAATAATATAATAGAAAATTTGAATGAAATGTTCACAATATTTGCAAGATATAAAAAGTAAACAAAATTTTGCTGAATTATATTGAAATCCATGGGCGTATCCAGCAAGGGGCAGTTGCAGCTGCCCCCTCCTTGGAAGCGAAAAAATTGATCATTATCAATTTTTTTTGCTGGAATTTACTACAATTTTTGAAATTTCTATTTTAATATAAAAAAAAATTCACACTATTAACAATTATGAAATTATGGTTATTTCCACCACTCTCAGTCACAGCTCAATAATAATCAAAATTCAAGCAATGTGACAAATTAATATTTAAAATGACGATAGAGCTATTTGTTCACTAAACATTGCCTCATAAGAATCACTTTCCCATAATGTCACGAACCAATACAAAGATAAAAAAAGAGAGACGACGACATCGACGAATTTCAATATCTTCATTTCTATAAACACCCTCCAGCACTTCAAAAAAATCTGAAAAACTCCGTCTGCTGATGGAAACTCCGGTTCCACCACCGTCTAACCCAGAATTCCTTGAATCTCAGGTTCACCTAATTATCCAGATTGCAACTATAAAAAAATATCTCCAATTTGATCGGATAAGCTTCAAAACCTTCTAGATAACCTCCATACAATTCTCAGAGGCAAAACCGAATACTTATCCTATGCCCAGACAAGAAAGTTTTCAACCTCCTCCAACATTCAATCTTCTGGCTCTTCCCAGGCCCTATCGATTCATGAAGCATCCATCCGCAACAAAATCGACAAGGAAACCTCAGTTTGAACTTCTTCGTTCAAATTATAACCATCAAGAATTGCGCTAACGACAAGCTTTGTGACTCAAAAAGAGCTGGAGAATCATCTCAAAGTCAACTAACTTTCCAACAGAGTAGTTAATAACAAACTCAGCTTTACCAGGCACTTTCCAAATTAATTTTTTTCCACAGCCTCAACCATAGCTGTGAAATTTCCAATGCCAGGCTCTAAAGTCAAGCATTCTGACTGTGGTAATCACGAACAAAGATCCGACAAATGAAACAAAACCAGGAAACCTTCTCGCAGGAATTGAACTCCTATCCTCAAAGCCCGAGGAAACTACTCCCTTAATTTTACAGAAACCTTCCGTGCCATTCGACTTCTCTACGGAAGTCCAAAAAAATTTCGAGATAACCTGCATCATCTTGATGAATGTATACTCCCTTCCACCTGGAGACGGTAATCTTGACTCTTCGTTATCTCTTACCAGCCTACTACAATCACACATTTAGCGCTCATTGATATCGAGGGTCACACGGCAGTACCTCGTAAGTAACAAATCATGTATTGTACTTTAAAGTGTTTTGAAGTTATGTCCAAGTACTTAGAATCGATATTTTAGAATATGATTTTGTTAAAAGTATCTCGTGTTCTCGCGAAATAATTAAATAACCGAGTATCATAAAAAATGTCACTTACGAGGTACAGCCGTGTAGCCCTCGATATATTTTTTCAAATCCTCAGGCAGATGACAAAGGTTAGCTGAATTGTTTCAATTTTTTTTATTGGTGAACCATTTTACCTATTTAAAGCACGCCTCAGCGTATTTAAATCGAACTTTCAAACAAGTATTTTTTTATCTATGCTTTCAAACACGCGCATTTTTTGAAGTTACTATGGCAACATCCACAACTCGAGAAACTAAGTCTTTGAGCTTGATGACAATTTTTTCATTATTGATCTGACAGGAGTACTTTGTAACGCCGAAACCTTCATTCGAACAATATTTAACAACTTCCATTTTATAAATGAAAATGGAAAGTACAGTTGGTATTGTTTGAGATAAACATTTCGATTTTTCAAATCGGAGGGAATGGTATTTTAATTAATACTATTAACATTCTCAGAACTCAATGAGGTTGAACTTCCATCAAAATGCAAATTAGTTTATGTTTTTCTCATTTCCATGACAACGCAATTCAACCATTTTACATTATTAGTTCTTATTTAGATTTCTAGTTGTTGCATAGTTAAAATAATACCCTTCTTGGTGTGCGTCATCGATTGTGACATATATCCGGGTTTTCGGCATGTCGTTTATTTTATTTGCTATTTTGACATATAGCTAACCTTAAATTTGATAAATAAGATCATCAGGATTGTATTTAGCCAAATTCGAAAAGGCTATGAAATTAATAATTACCAGCTTCTTTTTCTAACTGAAAATACTTGGGAACTTTCAAAATACTGATGTATTTCCGTGTATTCAGGCATATTTTTGTATTATTCATATAAATGAAACAATAAGATTAATATTCACTTTTCATAAATAATAATTGACCGTAAACAACAAACTACAGACCTGTCAAGAACTGTCAGTGTAACAATAGAAAAAGACGTAAGACTTATTGCCGCTACGAAAGTAACGCCTTCATAGTATTTTAAACTCTCGATTGATAGGTTGAGCTTGAGCGTAATCTAAACATCACCCAATCAAATTTTTGTAAGTCAAAGATTAGGGTTAACGATTGTAATACATTTGACCGGTTCATTATTGTGATATTTTGATTGGGATTAATCACAGATATAGATATAGTTTGTTCAGCCATCATTTGCCGTTACGTCATACATTGTCCAGCTTGCTCTCTCATTCATGAAATGGATGAGACGGAATTATGACGTCATTAACGTATTTCTTATCGAAGGTCGACATAAATTTTATCTGTTACTATTGACAGTTCAGTTGTCATATTTTGGAAACATTTCTTAACATATATGTCATTGATTATAATTTTGAGGTTAAGTGTAAAATAACATTCAAGTAAGTGATATAATACATACGTAAAACAGCAGAATACGTCATCCATTATTGTTGCTTTCGTTTATTTGGGCTTCAAGCTCTTGTGCGTGACGCCTTAGTCGTCACGACTTGTAAGCAAAACGAACACGATTTTTTAGGATCCTCAAAACCACCTGACATGTGCCAATGCCAATGAATTTCCTATGTTGTTAGAAGAACAGTTTTCAATTATAATGTTTTGATAATGAAATTTTACATATTTAGATATTTTTAGTGAGGTTTATATCGTATTAAATCGTAATCGGCACAATCTTAACCTTTAAATAAACGTCAAACCGGACAAACGTAAAATAAATGTCCGTGGCTTGAAGCTTATACTTTTTGGTATGTGCTTGAGGGGCAAGGGGAAGGAAAGACTAGGCGTCACGCCCAGTACTAAACGAACAGAATTCAGTCACTACGACTAAAAGTAAATAATCTAAAACGCTTTATGACGTAACGGCAAAGGATGGCTGGACAAACTCTACCAGTATGTATAATTTCAAAGTGCACCAATAAAAAAAATAGCGTAAGGTATTCTTGGATAACTGGTCTCTAAAACACTTGCTCTATTTCGAACACGACAGCGAAGCGCGTGTTTTAAAGACCTTAATATCCACTTATACTTTAATATACTTTTTCAAATGAAACTTTTCACATTAATATCATTCAGATTTCTATATCTAAATTCCAGGTTCAAGGCACTGAGAACTGGCTTAGTTATCTTCAAAATTTAAAGAACATTCGCTATTAAAATTTTGAGTAACAATATGCTTCAACCTCTTACCACCAATTACATCTAGCGACCTAGCTAGCAGAGAGTGTTGACTGTCCTAATATCGTAGATATCATTTCGTTTTCAAGTAGTAGCTTTTAGGTCCTCTCTGGTAAATCACTACGATCAAATTACACACTTGTTAGTGATACACCCTGAGGAATTTCATGAATTCCTAACCTATCCATCATAATCCGAAGAACAGGCGCGTCACCCCGTAAAAGTATATCGAGGGTTGATATAATTGACTGGCAAACCATTTCTCTACTTACCACACAGTTTATCTTTATTGAAATCTATCGCTATTAGACGCACCAGTGTCGGAGATGAAAATATTTTTAAAATAGTACTTTCCAACTATGTACCTATAGAAGGTCTGTTCCAAGCGCAATCAGAAACTGTCAGAAACGATCAGACAATAACTAATCATAGCAAACAACAAGTTTATGATTTTGATTATAGCTTCATATGTGAAGCTTATTAGCTCTGCGTGCCTATTGAGCTCAATCTGCTTCGTTAGCAACTACGGCTTTGAGAGTTTTATTTTTGCTCAATAGGAATACCGTGAATTTTGGAATATATCGGTCGATGAACTGTTTCGCTTGTTTCTTTCCTAGTGAGATTACCCACCGTTCTAGAAACTTCATTGGTTTTTAGCGATGCTACATGATGGTTCCAGTTGATGCAACTTATCTGAGTCCAGGGCCGCGCCTAGCTTCAAATGCGCCCCAGGGCAAGGAACAAACATGCGCGTTCCTCTCAAAATATATACTCTCTTTTTTTGTATAATTCTGTATTCCCCTGTGGTGATGCGAAATAAAAATTAAATAATGACAATAAAGGAAGCATTAAGGTATGTTGCAGATATTTGCTCCACAATCTACAATTATCAAAAAATTCAAACTACTACAATATTTATTTCACGGAGCACCATGGTAAATAATAATAACCATCCTCCCTTCCTCACACAAGCTGAAGTCCTGCTGGGGTTCAGTCGTTTCACCGTAAGAGGGCGCACTCCCAGTGAATATTTTCATTAGTAAAATATACTATTTAATTTATTAATAAAGATTGAGAATGTAGAAAAACTAAAAATTCTAATAATAAAAATTTTAATGTTGAAAAAATGAGGTGTCTAGGCGGCGCCCCAAGGTACTCAGCGCCCATGGACATTGCCCATCCTGCACTTATGGACGGTGCGGGCCTGGGTCTGGCCATTCGTTCGCTCTTATGACCCTTGTGTCCTGCTACTGTACCTCATAATGATACGTTTAAGATACAAAAAGGTTATTCCTGCACCAAGAAAAGAACAGTGTAAAATAACAGATGGTAAAAAAATAGCACATCTCAATAAATTGCTTATCCCTATCTAATTTTGAAATAAATCCGATTATTATTCTTCTGTAACTCCACTGTATTACACTATTTAGACCTATTGATACTTTCATGAGAAGATAAACGTTCTATTATTATGACAGATGTACTAAGGGGAAATGCGAGTGGATGTACAATACTCACCCTAAACCGCTTTCCTAATTCGTTATTTGTTTTCCGCAAAATCCGATTTGGCTGAAATATTGATGGGCATCCTGTATCAACCATATATCAACGTCGACTTGAATTTGTTTATGATTGCGACCGGGAAAATAGTGATGAAGGTGTTTTTTATACAGTTTATGCAAGATAATTCAAAACAATGATGGGAAAAATGTTATTTCGCATAAAGCTTTAAAATGAATGAATATGTGTGTAAAAAATTGAATAAAATGGAAGAAATTGAGTGAAAATTGCTGTTGACATTAGGAGGACAAAGAATGATCAAAGCGAAATAAAAAAATTGGGCTGATACTGTCTTCATCATGACAAATGTCCTGCCAAGCGGAAGTTTTTTTCCGATTGTAGGCAATTAAGTGGAAATTTTCGGAAAATTATTTCATTTTATGATATTAAAATCGCGTTTTTTCTCAACTCAATATTTGGAAAATGGGAATGATAATGGGATATCAATAATTTTGTAGAACCACACAATGTTTTATTTTTATTTATTGCTCTTTTATGAACAAATATAAAATTGTGTTACGAAATTAGAATAGCGCGCTACTTTCTGAAAGTAACGGGTGATTTTTCATTTTTTTCATTATAATTGAAGTGCCTCGACAACTATTATGGCCATTGGCACTATACAAAAGACATATTATACATACAATATCTTAAAACATAAAATATGTGAAATATCATTCTAGTTTATATTTTGTGGTATAGTGTAACTAGGTATTGTTAATGTGTTGACCCATATTTTTAATCCCTTGGAAGGAAAAACCCACCCAATGGCGTTCATCAATTTTTTTTATAAATTCGAATATTGTGGAATAATGCTTTTTAAATGTAATTTAAATTAATAATAACCTGCATAAAATTTGTAATACAATTCAAGGTCATCACATTAACATTAGTTACACTATAGAGGTTAGTTGTTTTGAGGAATTTCAATGTCTTTGGGATTTCAGCGGTGCAGTTTAAAAGCTCTCTCAGGTTTGGTCTTAGGTCTAGGCGCTTATATGTAATGGTGTATTCCTGGCAGTCGGTGAGAATAATATGTTTCAGAAGACCCCAAGTAATCATGTGTGTATCTGGTTTGGTTGATCCGCAATCGTCTAATGACAGCAGCTTCTCTCCTGGTTAAGAAATCGAAGGAGAGACAGCCGATTAATGGTTGTATCTCGTAAAGGGCTGTTTTGCTGTTGTGCCAAAAATTTTGCCAGGACTTTTTGAATAATAGTTTCATGTCATCTGGGAGCTGGAACGTTGTTGTGGTGATGGAAGAAAAGGATTCTTTGGTATGGTGGTCAGCGTTTTCATTGCCAGTAATTCCAATGTGAGATGGGAGCCAGATAAGACAGACTGTTAGATCACGAGCTGAGAGAGTTTGATCGATGTCATGGATGTTTTGAACTATTGGATGGTCAGTTAAGATAGTATTGAGTGAATTAATTGAGGAAAGTGAATCGGTACAAATGGCGACACGCTTGACAGGAGAAGAGATTTGCTTAAATGCTTGGAAGATGCTATACAACTCACCAGTGTGAACACTACATTTTGGGGGCAACCGATAGGAACCTATTAGTTCGTGGTTAGTTGTGACGGAACGGCCAACACCAAAAGAAGTTTTTGAGGCGTGTGAGTAGAGAACTACATCATATTAAGGTGTTTTTCCTAATATTTCCAAAAATACTTTCTTTATAAGTATGTTGGGCGATTCATGTTTATTGAACATGGTGAGAGAGGTATTGAATAGAGGAAGTTGTCTAGTCCAAAGAGAGATATGAGGTTGGGGGAGTGGAGTGGTCATTGAGAGGTCGGTATTCTCAAGTAATGGGAAAAGAAGATGGGCAATAGATTTTATGCTACGTTTGGAAGTAGTGTTGGAATGATGATGTTGAGATATTGATGTGAGCCGAGGGTGAACAGGGTTAGAATGGTTAGAAGATGTTGATGCAGCGTATGAAAGGAGGATTGACGTCTTAGGAACAGGGGTGGCTCATTTGCTCCATAGTATAGACCAGCAGCTGGACTAGAACGGAAAGCACCGAGAGAGAGTCGAAGGGCTTTATTGTGAACAGAGTTCAGTGATGTTGGATTTGGAGGCTGACATGTAAATAAAGCTGCCGTAGTCTAGTATAGAACGGATGAGGGATCTGTAAACTCTTAATAAAGTATTATCGTCGGATCCCCAGTAATAGTGGCAAAGAGCTTTGATCATATTAAGTCTTTTAAGACAAATACCTTTGTGTGTGTTGATATGAAGTTTCCAATTAAGCCGAGAGTCGAAAGTCAATCCACGAATTTTGCAATGATTAACAGAAGGTAACGGGGAGTTATTAAAGAAGATTAGCTAAACTTTATGACCTTTGATTTACTTGGAGATAAGGAGATATGTAGATTGTTGGCTTTATCTTGCAGCAAATTTACTGCGTTTTGTAAAAGTTTGCAGATGTTCCATGGCAGTAGACAATTTAATCATTAGCACATTGATCATATTTGATGGGAGTAGGGAATTTGGCGCATAAGTCGTTTATTGAGAAGATGAATAGGGTGGGACTTAATACAGATCCCTGAGGGACACCATCATTTTGGGTGTGAGGCTGGGAGAGTTTACCATTTGCAGAGACCCCAAATGACTTTGCAGTTAAAAAGTTTTGTATGAAAAAGAGAAAGCTGCCGTCTAGGTTATATTGTGATAGTTTATTGATTATTGCATTTCTGGAGATTGTATCAAAAGCACCTTCGATATCAAAGATAATTGCTACGAGATCCTGTTGATAATGTATTGCTGAGGAGATCTCGGTTTGCAAAAAGAGAAAGTTGTCACGAGTAAATCGATGACGTCGGAAACCAGATTGGGCACTAGGAATAATTTTGTACTCCTTAAAAACCATAGGAGTCTTCTATTGATGATCTTTTCCAGGAGTTTGCAGGTACATGTGCGAGATATGGGGCGATAAGATTTCACCCCTCCCCTGTGGGGGGTTGGTCAGGTTTTTTTATTGGAATGATAATAGCGTTACGCCACGATTCAGGAAATTGCTGTGTGTTCCAGATAAGGTTGATTTTTACTTTACATTACAAATGGTAAATTTTTGTAGTAATTTAATTTCAAAATAATAATTCTATTTCCTAAAATTTCAACAATTTCTAAGCGATGAATGTATTTATTTTGGTAATTTTATTAATCTAATTGCCAGAACGAGAATTTCAAGCTCGACAAAATTATTTTTAGATTTTAGATTGAAATATTCTGTGTTAATTTTCCTTTCCTTTTGGAGAAGATTAAATGAGTTTTTGTAAGATAAAACGGAAGCTGACCCTGTGTTGCAACGTAAGAGCTTTTAACTAAAATCTGAAATCCGATTAATACTTTTAACAAATTTTCAAATGTAATCTAGTACTTTAATTCAAACGGAAACGCAAACATGGATTATAACGATTCGAAATACGTTTGATCGTTTTAATTAATGTGCACTGAACAAAATTTGGACCCAGACGAAGCAAAACTTGTTCAGTCTGCGAGTATAACCAACAATAAAATCAGTATGATATTGAAATGCCATGAATATAGTTTGGAAAACTTATCTAAACCTGTGAAACGAATGCGGTGGAAAACATTCGATATTGCTACATTTAACTATGAAAAAGCTAAAGTGCTATTTATATAGTGATGATAATTACAAAATGGAATTTGCGTTATCAATAATATATCTGTAGAAAATGATAAGACGTTAGTTCTTTAATAAGCTATAGATACTTTGGAAATTTTATCTGAAGCCGTGATAGGAATGCAGTCGAAAACATTCGATATTGCCACGTTTAAGTATGAAGAAGCTGAACTGCTAAGTATGTAGTGATAATAATTAGAAAAGAGACTTTTTATTATTAACAATATTAACAATATGATTAAACGTTAATTCTTAAAAGTGCTTGTTTCCTTGGATTTTTCCTATTAACATTATTTTTTCAATTTATGAGTATTAAAAGATGAGCACTTTTCCACATTTTTTATGGGCTTCTTCAAGCTCTGGCTGTTGTACGAAAACCATAATTAACACACCCTCCGAATTACATAATTGGTGGTTTTTATCGAAAGGCCTGACCAGCTGACTTCTTATTGGCAAGCGGGTGCGTGTGTTCTTCCCTCTCACTTCCTTAATTGACTGATATTGATTTATCCAGTGGCGTTGGTATTGTCAGTGACCTTTGTACGTATATGACAGATACTGCCATGTTTCCTCGCCTCTTACCGATGCCCTTTAGCTTCAGATAAACTTGCCAAACTATAGTTTCATTGGTTTTTGTCTATCAGCGTTACTTTTTTAATTTCTGAATATTGAAAGGTAAGCACTCTTCCTTTTTCTTTAAGCCAGCAACAAAGTGCGAAAATCATATTATCGCGTCCTCCTCCGAACTCAATTGGTCAAGATTGATCGATAAGCCCGTATCGATGCAACCACCTGACTTGCTATTGGCAAGCTCGTGCGTGTGTTCTTTCATCTTACTTCCACTGATTATTCAGTGGCGTTGATTCAGTTTTTATAATTATTGTATTCTTAATTTCATTCGGCATCTCAAAGTTTATTAAATTTTGAATAGTGTAGTGTGTGGAAAGACACTTCATAGCGAAACTAGAGGAGTGATTGCTGATATTTATAGATTAGGTTAGTATATTTAGGGCCGGTTTAACAAGAGAGATTTATACTAGGTATAGTTATACCAAAATTTATACCTAGAATAAAATTAGTTGGTTTTACGATGCTTTTTTACACCGGTATAGCAATTCTTACTCCAAGAATTGCTATACCGGTGTAAAAAAGCATCGTAAAACCAACCAGTTTTAAACTAGGTATAAATTTTGGTGTGACTTTATAACCAGTATAACTATACCTAGTATAAATCTCTCTTGTAAAACCGGCTCTTAGTAACATAAACATAAAGATGGTAATACTTAAGACATGTTTGATGTAACCATGTAGGTAAAAATACTTTGGTCCACTGGCCGAAATGAAACATTATTAAATGTGGAGGATGGTTTATATCATTGTTCACTGGTTTCTATAGAGTTTACTATTAAGAAACGTAAGCTTGATCGGGTATCCCTTTACACAGGAGTGTTTCAGCGTTAAAAAAATTAATAGGGAAGATTAGGAAAGACTACAGAGAATAACCCTAATCAAAGGCTTTGTAGCCCCGGAAAAAAGAGAGCACGTCTATCTTTTACCGATAAAGACGTGAAATACAATTTTCAAGTGAAACGTGACATGATCAGTAGATTTTTCTAGGAATTTAAAGTGGTCCCGACCACCAGGGAGTTACTGCATAAATTGCAAAAATATTCAAATTTCACCTCTTCTACTGAAATGCTTAGTGGTTTCAAGTACGATTTTCAACTTTATTGACAACAACAAAATACTGCATAACAAAATGAAAACTTCAATAAAGAAAAGTGCACTATCAATTAATTACCTACCTAAGCACCTTTGCGAAAGAATGTAATGTTGATATTTTATGTTGCCATGAATGATTTGTACTCCAATACTGTATCTTCTTTATTCACCAAAATTCGCGGATTTTTGTGCATGACATTCGAGTGAGTAATACGAACATGGGAAGCTGCACTGTAAGTGGGTGCGCACCAGTGCACGTAGTCTAATACGCTATGAGAAACACCAGTGGGTAAAATCTTGAAGAATTCAGGCATTAGTTTTTGAGTTCTTTAAAGAAAAATCGCTGGTTGGGTCAGTTCTGACAAGTTTCCAAAGTAAATAAAAAAATGGATAATTCGAATTACTTAATAATATGAAGCCAACGTAAACCGATCATAATATAATTTTTTCTACGACAACCTCGATAAATGTTCATTTTATAACCGTAACTTCAATCATAAACAAGCACATTTTGTACAGAATTTCATTTTTGCATCGGCTGCTAGGCAAGTTGCTAAGCAACAAATGCGAAATGGAATATTTCGTGTTAGAATTAGGTTCACTCTGGAATCACAACGACTACGGCTTGTCAAATTATGACGTCCAGCGACAAATTGATGAAATGTCTGTCAAAGTTTTAGTAGGTAACGAGTAATTTCATAGTTATAGATAAACGTGAACGATATGTTGTCATAAAAAAAGTATAGTATGCAATTCGCAACGAAATGGCCATTTTGCACTCGTATGAATTGCAGCAAATTTCATACTCGTGCAGAATGGGCATCATTTTGTGCTCATTGCATAATATACTATACTATCCAGTCTATACTATACAGTCAAGTAAAATATGTCATATTCCTGTCATTTCTTGCCCATTTTCAAATCAATTGAGATTTTTTCTATTAAGATGCAGTGTTACCCCAATCCAATAGTATAGAGGTTGTTTATGCTGCTAGCTTGTCAAAAGTTCCAATTTAATTCACTTCATCCACGTCCTTCGCTTTGCAAAATATGTTGATATGTTCACGAAATGTTTTTAATATCCAATTTTTGGGACGAGTAAGTAATATTGATATGAAAAAGATTTTTTCTACTAACGTGCGGAAAGTGAATCTTTTCCGCACTAAAAAGCGTGCGGAAAGAGTCACTTTTCCGCACTAGTGCGGAAAGTAAATTTATTGACATTTGAGGAATATACTGACATTTGAATATTCAAAATATGTATTTTGTATATCCAAGTTTACCAAATGACTGAAAAATTAATAAATTTATTATAATGCTGCTATAATTTTTAATAAAAAAAAACTTATTTTTCAATAATTTTTTGATGGCCCTGGTATAAGCCTCATCAAATGAATGTCAAATAATAATAATTAATTTGTTGATATGTATATAATGAGAAATGTTGATTTATGATTACTTTTGGGTTCTTTCCGCATGCTAGTAGAAAAAATAGTGTACCTAACACGTGCGTAAAGTGACTTTTCCGCACGCGATTGCTGGCCAAACTCCGCTAAAGCGTCGTTCGGCCATCTGCAATAGCGTGCGGAAAAGTATCACTTTCCGCACTAGTTAGGTAAACTACTATTTTAATATACATATTTTCGCAATTTTTATCCTTAAAAAATATTTTTAGAGCTACGGAAGATCCTTAACCGGCGAAAGCGCTTGGGAAAATTTTGAATTTATTAAAATACACTTCCTGAATCTGAACTAATGTCGATATTATAACATTCATGATGAAGTAGCTGACTGATATCAACGAACATTAACAAGACAAGAAGGGTCACTCTCCGTCGGAACTTTCATGTCCAGCTTACACAAGCGTGCCGACAAATTTCTGGAGCCGTGCACGTGCTCGTGCTTATACGAGGTTGATGCAAACCGCTAGCGATTAAAACGAATAAACGTTTACTTACCAGGGTGATTTAAAAACATCTAGCAATAATTGTTATTGTAACCTATTCCGCTTAGTGGGAATTAAAATGAAAAAGGGAATATCGTCAGGATATTTAATTGGTGAATCTAAACATAATTATAAAAAGAACTGGTAGCAAAAATGAAGGGAAAAATAAAAGTTACATCAAAAAGTAATAATGTAGTAAGCTACAGATGAGATTAGTAGGTATAAAAATTAACAATAAAATGTTTGCAAATGGGTATTCTAATATAAAATGTATACAGGTCAATATATAGGTTTAAAAAATATTTATGAGGAAACTATTTACAAGGATGTGTAAACAGTAAATTTTTATATAATTTTCTAAGGGTCGCTTCAACGTACTGGTGACAACTAATTTTATTAAAATTTTCAATAAAGATTATTTCTAGTTGTTTAACATATTCTACAATATTGCTAGGAGGTACATTCAGACCTCCATAGTTTTTAGAAGTCGAATATACTTTATGCTCTAAAAATACAGCCGCTTCTTTTGGTAATGTCTTTTCATCATTATACTTTGTGCAAGCACTACAAGAGTGTTGCAGCAAACATTTCCTTAATAGATAGCCAGAAATGTAAACTATAGCATTGCCATCCGTACTTAAAAGATTTCTATAGTCGCATGTCTTCTAGCATATCAGGAGTTACATTGAGTAAAACTGTATTCATATCTCTAATACAATTGGCATCTTCAACCTCATTAAAATATTTTAGAGAAAATAATTTCTTGAATGCACTACAAAATTGAATTGGGGTTGGATTTCTCGAGTTTTCGCAACAATTTCTTACCAGACCAAAAAAAATATCAATGCAATCCTGATTAAGAATCCTTGTTAAAAGAAATGAATAATTCCTGCATTTTAAGGTTTTCCATAAAGACAGAGCAGAAGTAATAGTAATTTTCCAGCCATTTATAAAGTGCATAGTATTGTTTATACATTTTTCCACGTATGTTGCCTTTCCATCATTCTGTTTGCAGAACCAAACACAAAACACTAAGTACGTAAATGTTTATTTTATTTCTAAAGGAATATTCGCTCACTCAAAAAGACAACTGGTATATTTCTTTACATATCCCTACGACGGACAACCTGTTTATGCATATCGCGCGTAGGAGACTTACGGTGCTCTATACACACTAGAATCCGATATTCGAGCGAGATAGGCATAACGAGGGGAGGAGTTTAGAGTGATCCTTCTTGTCTTGTTAATGTTCGTTGCTGATATTGACGAGTTCTATTTTGACAGTTTAAATGATAACAACAATAAAAACCATGACAACCAAAGCCTTACAAGAATGATTGTTGCATGTTTCTAAGATTGTTAACTATGCTTGATAGAATTATTGATGGCAGGTAAAATATTGTACAATATTTGTATCGTAAATTCATATTACGACACTTACATCGTAAATATCTATCTATATAATGCGGCTATATCCATAAACCGCTTACATTTGAATATATTAAAATTTTCATTAGATTTTTAATGGCTCTATTAAATTTTCATAAGCTCGGTAATCAAGTCTTTAAACCCTTTCAAGCTCTAATGAAATTCTTTGCCTTACAAAACTATTCCTTGTCTTCTAACTGTCCTACTTTTCGGTCTCCTCTAAAATATACCATTACATTTTATGGTAGTCGACCGTGAAAACTATTTTCTCGTTTCAGTTAAAAAATGAGCTAATTTGAATGTTGCAAGTAAATAGCTTCCGGAGTCCTTTTTATCTGCAAGTACTTAGGATTTCGGGATGCATGAGTGGACTCGAAGAACTGAAAACCCACCCAAATATATGTAGGAGGTTTACTTACAGGGTTGCTACCTACTGCGACAGGTTGTAGAAAAGATCTGTGTGAAGTTGTTTAATATCACCGAATAATAATCTAATATCGAGGATGTAATTTGGATAAATTGGGCACAAGCTTTCTGCCTAAAAGACTTCAAGGCGTCAAATTTTGTCCTGCCTCTGTTCGATTGTCGGTCGAAAGAATAGGTATATTTGCCCCCTCCAAAAATAAAAAATGAACTTTCACCTAGGTTTTATTATTGATTGTGTCGATGTTACAACGAAAAAATACATGGAAAAATATTCAGTGTTTTGAGAGCAACGTTAAGAAAACTGATGAAAATTATCAACTTCAACCCTTATAACCTCTTAGGACTGTATTTCTGTACCTAGGTAACTAGTTCCACTTACTGTGAATTCCAGGACACACTGGAATAGAAGGAACTGAAGTAACAGATGAACTAGCAAAGAGGGGGTGGGAAATACCCTTTTGCGGAATCAGCTCCATTGTAATATTCAAAGAAATAGGTGAAGCTGGGAAAAATAGAAGATCTGACCATTGAAAATATCTAGTAGGGCTTAAACAATCAAAGATTCTTCTGGGTGACTGGAACCTGTTGAGAAAAATTGAATGCATGAGTCAAAGTGAAACTGCGCCAAGAGTTTTAACAGAAATCCTAACGGGACATTGTCGTCTGAATGAACACCTGAACAAGCTCAAAAGAGAATAAGAAACCTCCATCCACATACTTTCCAATTACACAGCACAGCACCTGGAAGATTACTGAATAGAAGAGAGACATTTACCTAAGTTGAAGAATGCAGACATTCTAAAATTCCTTCAGGAAATAGGACTGAAGGATCTAATAGTTTTTGAGACTCACCCCAGAAACTAAGTAGAAATAAGAAGGCACAATAGATCTTTTAGGTCTCAGTGAGTGTCACTCCAAAATACATACATACACATACGAGTAGTTCCAACCGACCTATTTTTAAACCCTGATTAAGTGATTTCAAAGTCTATATATTCCAATAAGTCCGGTCACTCCTTTGATCGTCGGAAAACGTCGGCATTTTTTGCGGAGAGTCGTAAAATATGTGCGACACCTGTTTTTGCCAGTCATTTGGTAGTATACGAGGTGACGGACGGTGAATTCATTTGTGAAGGAATTTACCGGGTGCAATTAGAAAATACAGAATGATCAGGGAATGAACATTTGTGTTGATATAATCATTATAAAAGAAATAACACAGTCTAATATCTACTTGGGACTAAACGAATAAAAATGAACAATTATTTAGATCAAGTCCATTTGGAGTGTACTCTGTAGCGTTGTATTGAATGAATGAATAAAAATAATGAAATATTAACAAACAAATAAGTGTGGATTTATGCAGACACGATTAACAATTATCAATTAGCAATTAACGATTAACAATTATCAATTAACAATTAGTATAACTGCCATCGTTTATGCAGACACAATTATAAATTAGGAGAAAATAGTAAGCATGCGCACAAGCCCGAGATTCTAGTTACAATAACCCTATATTTTCATGTCTATTTGTGCATTGGAACAATTTTGAAGGTGTATAGTAGAATTCAAGACTTTTTTTCTTTTATTAGTACAACTTGAAAATAAAAAACACACAACATAACCCTAAGTCAACCGCTTTTCTATAAAAAAAGTAAGGATCTGCGACAGCCAAGCCGCCCTTAAAGCACTTCAGAGCTATAGGGTGACATCTCGGCTAGTATGGGAATGCGGCGAAGAACTTAGAAGACTGGCGACTCGGAACAGTGTAACACTGGAGTGGGTACCAGGTCATAAAGGAATCGCAGGCAATGAAAAAGCTGACGAACTCGCAAGAGTGGGATCGTCAACTCTGATGAACGGACCCGAACCTGCTGTGGGCATCCCCAGATGCTTAACCAGGTCATGGTTAAAAGGGTGGTTGAAAGAACAACACAAGAAATAC
This sequence comes from Galerucella pusilla, assembly GCA_910591695.1. NCBI lineage: Eukaryota > Metazoa > Arthropoda > Insecta > Coleoptera > Chrysomelidae > Galerucella > Galerucella pusilla. Next base: position 99,612 of record CAJUYI010001007.1, on the reverse strand, counting down.
TGGAAGAATACGACTGGGCAAATACATGGGAAGAAATTCATAAAAGAACCATCAGAAAAAGTAGCGAAAGAACTGCTCTCAATGAGCAGGAACAAACTGCGCACCACTACGGGGCTACTTACGAGACACTTTCCCACAAAGGAGCACCTAAACAAAATAGGGCTGTACAACGGAGACCTTACATGCAGAAGATGCAAAAAGGATACCGAAACAGCTCTGCATATACTATGCAACTGTGAGTCGCTGGACCACAGAAGGCAGAAACTGTATGGCAGAACCCAAATGACTCCAGAAGACTTCTACAATCAACCAGCTAAGAACCTGTATGAGCTAATACGGGGAACGGATTGGCTGAATAGGTTGTAGTCAGAACACTAGGAGTATCCACAATAAGCCCAGGAGGCTGAGGTGGTACCGGCGAAAGGACGGCTCCGAAGGGGAAAAAAAAGGATCTGCGTACTAGTTGCGCACTAGATGAAAATTCGGTACAATTAATTTAAGAAGTTAAAAGTTGACCAACTTCGCAATTGTTAATCGATAAATGATAATTGTTAATTGTGTGCGAAAACGGAGTCATAGTGAAATGAGTAGTTCAACTTAGAATTGAGAATTGTTAATTGTTAAATGCTAATTGATAATTGTTAATCGTGTCTGCATAAATCCACACTAAGTATTATATACATTCTTAAAAATTAATAAATACTTGAATAGTTATAAATTTTTCAAGATTTTCAATTTAGGATGTTCTTTATTCTTTCTAAAGGTCCTTAGTGAGGAATTTGCAAATTTCAGTGTATAATAGATTCGCACCCTTGTATATAAGGACAGCAGGTATTCCCATGAGAAGTTTGGGCAAGGATGCGAAAATGCGATAGTAGACAACTTGGTCTTCAAGTTCATTCCTATTCCTACATCATCCTGCACACATGAATCATTGAAATTTTCAGTTAATATATTTTCTAAGGAAATCAGATATTCACTGAAAATTTTTGGAGGAACTGTCAATCCTCCAAACCGTCCCTGCTTACTACATTCATAGACTTTTTTTTCGCAGAATGATGTGTATTGGTCACAACCTTCCTTATTGCAAAAGTTTAGGCAAATATCGCATTTGTGTTTAACAAAACACTTTTGCAAAAAATATCCACCCACATAAACCAGGGCATTTCCTTCTTCTGTGGACAAATTCTGATAGTCTTTCCTTTTTATGTCCAATATTGGCTGACCATTTTTTTTCTTGGCCGTCGTAAACAAGGATCCTTAGGAAGACGAAAAAATGATAATTGTTTATGAATTGCAGTATTGTTTCTACACGAATCCACGCAACAATAATTTCCAAAAGAAGGCATCGCACACAATCAAAAACACAGTGCAGATAACGTTCGCACAAATTAAAATTCGATATCACTTTCTTTGGCGGACCCGATACAACGCTCTGCTACACCACCGTGTAAGTTAAACAGAACTGAAAAATAAATAAATCCCACATCAGATGTGGGTTTTGCCGGTGGGTGTCGGCAGGAGGGGGATTTTCGCGTCGTCGAGAGAGTGGTCGGACTTATTGGAATATATAGACTTTGGTGATATGATTTATGGCCAATCTTTTTATTACGCCCTGTATAGGTAAGAAAATTTACAAACTGGTGAAGGTGGTACCTATTATGAAAAGCACGAGCAGAAATACAATAAGCCATTCAACTATGTGTTGTTGGGAGGCTTTTTCAGTCGACCTTGGAAAAGAAAAAAAGGTAGATCGTGTCGCGGGACACACGGTTTTGGGCAAAAATTATGTAATACATCTGACGTTATAGATATACAATTTGCATATTCCTAGGTGGTCGAATATTAAGCAAACCAGACTCTCCACGCGGTAGACCCGGGTTCGATTCCCCGTGAGGATGTTTTTTTATTGTTAATTTTATTTTTAAGTAATTATTCTGCTTGATATTAATAACGACAACAGGTAGACGTTTGAAATATTTAGCAGAATATTCATTATTATAGATAATGGTACCCTTCATGAGGGAGTCCGACTGGCAGCATCTACTTATAACAGCATCGTATATTTGAAAAGGGAAACCGTAGCATTATACAAATTGGACATTCAAGAACTGTACCTACGTTTAACACAAAAAAATTAGTGGAAACATAGAATTGAATTGTTACATTTTCAATTTGAAGTTATATTACAATTTTTATGTTCTAGATTTTTTCTTAAGTGGGTCGTAAAAAATATGCTGTTCGACTCGTGTGGATTGCCTACGGCGTCGTGCTCAAACTTCGTCCTCTTGCGATATGGCCATCATATCCACACTAGTTACACAAACTACTATTTCTATCAAAATATGCCCTTTTACATTTAAAAACAACCTGCCAAATGTCAAATCAATGTATCCATCCATTTTAAAGTTATCGAATTAAAAAATTCAAGTTTTCAAAATCTTATCATTTTGTCCAATTTTACGAAAGGAATCTACATGCAAACGTTGTAATTACCCTCAACGCTCGAGATGCTTATACCATTTTTTGCGCGATCGTATTGAAATAAATTCCGAATAAAATAATTTAAATTTCTTCGAAATGAACGAAATGTCAAAAGTGTCATTTATACTTCTCGATCAGTTTAAAATATATTTTGCATTTTGGTGAAATTGTTTTTATGCTATTTATTATTTTTCGACGTCTGAACGGTAAGTAAATCACTTACCAACGTGTTATACTTAGAAATCAGTAAACACAACCTACCGTCCTGAGAACCGATGCTGTAAATAAACAAAAAAGATAAATCGCGCAAAAAAAATTATGGAAATAATAGTAAAAATTTATCCGAACAAATTCATGTAGCTTTGCATAGAATTTTAATATAGCATCGGTGGTTCAGTGGTAGAATGCTTGCCTTCCACGCGGGCGGACCGGGTTCGATTCCCGGCCGAAGCATATGAATCGCTGCTTCGTAAACGAGAGAGAGACTCAGGAGAGAGCACACGCACGCAAGCAAGGCACATAACGAAACAACGTAACATAACGTAACTTAACGTAACGGTCAGATCTTTTCCGTCGCGACCCCCGGTTGCTCAAACATAACCTGACGTAAAGAACTAAAGTTCCAAAACAATTTAACCTTTTTCGCTTTTGTTGGTATATCATGGGTTGTTACTTTCACCAAATCCGGTTATGTTATAAAGTCACTTGATTTTGTAGACATTGATTATAAAATTGAGTATAAAATTTAAGAGTCAATCCGTCGTGCTTGTGAAAATAAATCTTTTGTTTGGAATTTCTGGATCCGTCACTGGTTGTACTAAAAGAGCCGGAATAAATCCTTCCGGATATCTTGAAACCCCTTTGGAAATGTAGTGTGAAACAAAAACCCATCGATCGTTTGCACAATATGCAAATAGAGTCGGTAGAGAAAATAACATAACAAAAAACAAGGAAAATTACGTGTAATCGCGTTTCTGAATAAATACCACACTTTTTTTCTATTAATCAAAGTCACTGTTTACATGAAAAACTAGAAAAGCAGAATAATTTTGCGGATAATTACTTTTTTTGTTGTAATTGTTTTGCATAGTGCGACACGTAATTGTAATATCACGAGGAAAGAATTTCAATTCGTAATCATAACATTGACGCTAACATTAAAAATTGAAGGAAAGCGAAAAAAGCAAATTCCGCTTGTTGTGTTCATGTTACTTTACAAAATTGTGGTACGAGCCGCTACTGGTTTATACCGGTAATAGAAACAAAAGTGCTCAGTGCATGGCAAAATGAGTGGGAAGTGTCCATCTCTAAGCTCAGCGAGATTAAACGCGATGTGAAATCGTAGCGACAAAAAACTAGACTCGGAGAGGACCAAAGTGAAAATCAATCGATTCCGATAAGGGCACACCAAATTTAACCCATAAATTTCTAAGCAAAAGAAGACAAATCAACCTGCACTGTATGTAACACGGGATTTATACTGAAGCACATAATATGTGATTGCTCTAAATACCCGTTATCTACGAAACAAAATAGATTACCAAACAATTTGGAAACTGTTTTGGGTGAGCGGATGGTCTGTTAGTTAGATATACTCAGGAAGTCATATTGTACCACCTAATATAATTTTTACAGGAAGGAAAGCAGAAGAAACAAATTCCGTTTGCTGTACTCATGTTACTTTAAAAAAATTAAGGTACGAGCCGCTACTGTTTTATACCGATAATTTTATACGTTGTGTTTACGCCAATTTACGATACTCTTTATGCACCCCTCGTAAAACAAATTAATAACGATAGGTTTGCTAAGCAATTTTCTCATTCTTTTGTAACACTTGTTTAGCAGCCATGGTAATTATGGCTGTTATTCTCTGAAATTAAATCAGTCGGCAGCAATTAATATTCTCGTCTTGCTTTGCTTGAATCGCATTTTATGAGAAACTACAAGGTTATTAAATCGTGCAGTTTGAAAAGCTTCTGCAAATTTAATTTTTAAACGGCTTTGTTTGAAAAATATCCCACAAGATATCCACACAAAATATTTTTATAATATAAAAAGTTTGTCCAGTGACTTGACTTAATTTCCCGACTACAGCAAAACCTGGTACCTGGCACCTCTCCGAGATGTTGTTATGACCATTTGTGTATAAACGACCCTCTCAATAGCGGGCCCTCTATAGATATAACATAACTGGTTTCTTGTTTCGAGCTTGACATAGGGTGGTTTTGGTTTTCCACTATAATCCTCTTTAGAATAGGTAAGATGTTTATAATAATAACTTGATACTGGATATACAAATTTCATAGCTTCTTAAATAATTTGGTCAGTCTATTTAGTTCGAACCAGTATATATTATGTATTAATATAACTCAATATTCTATGAATATTTCAACCTTTTGTTGTTTTGTCTCCGTTAATGTCATTTATATTTAGTAATTTAGTTCCGTGCTGTGTGTTTTAGAGTCTTCTTGATTGTGTTTGGTCTAATTTTATGAATGAAATAATTTCGGTTCAGTTCATTAGTTTAATTTTCTTTTATATGATGGGTGAGTTTTTGATGAGTTTCTAGGAGCTCTGGGAATCATTTCCAGCTCATATACCTAACTCTCGAAAGTGTTCATCATCTATGAGTTCTTGTAAATCAGCTCTTATTTCTTCAAATACTCCAATTTTGTTTATAACAATTCGTTCAAGATAAACATATCTATTTTTTCACTCATTAATGGAAATAAAAAATAACTATCAAACGTTAATGGTGAATCTAAATTGTTAAATTTAAACAGAAAATCAAAATGTTTCGTGTTTGACCACAGGTCAAATAGTTAGGGAGACGAATAGGGGATTTTTCGGGAATACTCGAGCGTGGCAGTTGAGGATATTATGAGAGATACCATAGACCTAATAGAACAACTTTGGAAAGTATTAGCTCTATATGTAGTGACGGGCACCTAGGATAGACGATCAGATTAGTAAAACAAAATCGATAGTCTGAAATACTCGAGCGCGTCAGATTAAGATATTGGGGGTTGATCTTAGTGTCTTAAGACTAAATTTAACGATAAGTCCTTGACGCCGCCGAGTTATAGGGTCGCGAACTTGTAAAAAAAACGTTAATCCGGCATTCTATTTTTTTTTATTTTGAAGAATATAATCTAAAACTTACTAAAAATACAAAATCTGCTGGTTTCCGCATGACCGGAAGTGTGGAGGAGTCATTTCGTCTTCCGAAAAACGCGTTGCGGCATATAAGTCGCGAACGATACATTTTACAAAAAAAAAGTTTAAATAAAAAAAAGGTAATTTCATTTTACACAAAAAAGGTTTCTATACATTTTTGTTCGAAGTTAAAACTTTTGGACTTAAAGCATCATGAAAACACAAACTCCCGTTTTTTTTAGTATAATATGTCGAAAACGGAGGGTGTTAAAAAAATTGATATGGAATAACGATGATTAAATTATGTAACTTTTATTATATTATCACAAATTTTTTTTTCCTAAAGCTTCTCGACAATTTTCGTGGACTAGGAAAAAGTTTCGCGTATCTGTATACAATAGTATTATTAACATGTACAGTTTCATTTATTTATATTATTCAATAGCCTGTTGATCCTCAAATTATTTTTTGGACGTACCATAAGCAAAACGAAGTGAAGAATTGAAGCAAAAGAGAGGAATGTGCCATAAACATGTAATACAGACCTTCTTCGGTCAGATTAAGAGAACCCACCAACATTTTTGTCAGATTAAGAAAATATACTTTCAGGATACCGAGATAAACCTCCCCCATGAAAATCTGACGCGCTCGAGTATTTCAAAAGAACTTTTTTTTGCATTTGTCGTAACTTATCGTCACGCCGAAATCGTCAGTTTTTTTGAAAGGGAGCTTCCTTGGGGCCTACTTAACACCCCTTCCGAAAACCTGACGCGCTCGAGTAAATTTCTTCTTCGGATTTTTGACTACTTTATATGCCTACCCCCACCACGCAAACCGGCAGATTAGTATACCGTTGTTATCAGAGTCACTTGGGGCATACGTGGTATGAATATCTGACGCGCTCGAGAATACTCAAGTATAACTGTTTTTTTTAACATTTTTTGAAAACCGTACACGCCATACCCACCGCTAAAATGGTTTTTACCATACGAGCTCTTCTTTTCGAAATTACGTTATCTTTCGATTTTGATAGATCTCGACGGCGCTCGAGAATGTCGCCATTTAGCGACCTCGCCTCCCTAACTAAAAGGATAATGAAGTTATTTTGAAGGTTAAATTGCAACCCACTTACTAGATCCTGTACTACTATTCCTTTCTCAATAGATCCTAGATCTTTTTGAGGAGAAAATGGTATATCTACTGTCTTTGAAAAATATTTTTCAAAACTTATAAAGCAATTGAATAATTATCACTCTGCTATATCTATTGGTGAAGCGCTTCATTAGATACGACAATATTACAGGAAACTGTAATAATACTTTATTGTTTCAAGCCCACGTGGCTTGTTGTCAGTTTTTTCGAATTTTGGTTTTCAGTTGGGGGTGAAAATGTTGCTATTGTCACAACTTCTACACTTCTGTTACTTGAAGCCATTTATTGATTGTGATTTCAGTGTCTTCTTCAGTCCGTGATTAAGCTCTTAGTGCTCGCGGACGGAAAACGTATACCTTGTACTGATGAGGAGCAAGTACGCCAAAACCAATCTACAAGTTATGTTGTCCCTTCTAATTGCAAACCAGAATGGTTGATGTTAAATATCTTAATATTTTGTAGATATACCAGACCCGTTTGACTTTGAAGCGTAATTCAATATCCATCGGGGTCTATAGCCCAGGAAGTAGTTGCAGCTTCCTAGTTGAACTATTTTTCAAAACTGATTAAAGCGTTTGAAGTATAAACCCAGTTACAGTTTTGTTCATGTAAAGCCACAAAGTTGACTGGAGCAAAATAACTTCGTATGAAATGGAATACTTAACGTAATTAGAGACGTAAATTTAGGCGACGTATCCAAAATGTTTTCGACCTCTATTCAAGCACGTAGAATGGAATGGAGCTATCCAGTTATTTTCTAACGAAGCTTGGTTGGCTTGTAAGCATGTAGAAACGCCAGGATTAGTTAAATAAAAACGATTAAATGAAGTTTGTCCTTTAATTTATGCATGTAAAACTTTGGAAAACATACAGTGTATATACTAGAATCTCTAACGTGAATGAGATAACTATTTCTGGGCGGAGAATGATACAAAATGAAATGTCATTGTAAATTTGAATATCCGGCTTGTAAGAGTATATTGTCCTTTTATTATTTTGACAATTTTGTTTGTTGGGGTTCCAGATTGTTCGCAAACTGTCTGAGCGCTTCATTGTCTGCTTTTATTGTCTTAATTTTCAATTGTGTTTGTGACAATTTACAAACTTTT
>CAJUYI010001007.1:75614-86711 GCA_910591695.1 Galerucella pusilla | reverse complement strand
AAATTTACCCAATATCAATACAAACCTCGAGTGTAATTCGGCAGGACAATTTAATGAATGAGAAATTTGGAAACATATCAATGCAAACTTTATTTATGAAACACAAAAAATAAACACATTTTTATTTTAATGTACAATTATTAAAAACGCAGTTATTGAAATTCATACTGGGAACAGTGATATTGATGAACAAATAAATAAGTGAAAAAACCACTAGTGTATTTGTCGCTGTAAAAGTTAAAGCTTACTTCTGCCGCTGTCAAAGTGACAATTGCACTGTGGCATGATTTTTTATACATGAATTAAATTGTCAAACACAAATGTTGCAGTTTGCTAAAAATTTTACACTGGCAAGGCAGCGTTCTGAAGTTACTGGGCGAGAAATTTAAAAAGTTACTCATGAAACTAGCCTCTTAAGTTCAAAATAAAAGTCACACATCTCACATACTCTTACTGCAATAAATAGACGGGGGACACTCAGAATATTATGTCGATTGATAAAGGCAACTCTGGAGGATAGGAAAATATTCTCCGCTCTGGGGCAAGTGAGTATTGAGGTGAGGATGGATGGAGGAGTACCACAAGGAGGAGTGCTCTTTATCTGTATCTGTAGAGTAGGGAGGGTGAGTGTAGGCTCACAGCACTTAGGCCACATGTGACCCATTTCACATCCTCTCGAGGAGTTGCCCTCCTAGGTCATCGTCCATCCTGTCCTGCCCATCAGGAAGGTGGACAGGTCACTAGGAGACATCTCCTTTAAATCGGCAGGTGAGGACCAAGACTCACCGAACACACACTCTCTTATTGACGATAACTCCTGACACTCGCATAAGACATGCCTGACAGTTTCATCTTCCTGTTTACACATCCATAGAAGTGTGTCCACTAGTCCCATAGTATGGAGGTGTTTTCTCAGTTGACAGTGGCCAGTCAGAAATCATACTGTTAAACGTAGGTTTTTCCTGGTCTTCGCCAAATATTTCTTCGGCGCCAGCTTCCCAGGGTCGCCCAGGGGGATCCTGGCAAGACTGCATCCTTTAATTGCCATCCCATTTCTTCAGGGATTGAGCATGGGTGTCACATTTGGCTAGTTCCACAATTGTGTAAAATTCTTAGTCTAGCCGCTTCCCTGGCTGAAGAATCGGTAATGCGATTACCTTTACTCCTGTCGTGCTCTTTAACCCACCTCAGGATAATATTGTTATCTGCAGAGGCGTTAGCTGAATCTTGGTGGCACTCTAGAACTAGTTCCGATGTAACACGTTGTCTGTTCAAGGCTAATAGGGCTTGTGTACTATCAGTGCAGATTGTTATGGTTATGCCAGAAATTCCTTTTTTGGTTAGTTTTTTTTGTGGCAATTGAGATACCTGTTAGTTCTGTTTGAACCACGCTGGTATTGTTTTCCATTCCCCACTTAATCCATGCGCTTAGTTCTCTCGAGTAAACTCCATATTCTGAGCCTTCTTTCATGTTTGAGCCATCTGTATATAGGCGTATTGTATTTGCAGCATTTGGCTCTGTGTTCTGTTTTATTTGTATTTTGTAGGGTTTATTAAATAAAAACCTGGGTTTAATGGAATCATTGGCTGCCTGCAGGAGAAGTGCTATCACCACTACTATGGGCAACCTCAGTAGATCTGTCCACAGAAAACACGGCTACAATACAGAAGTAGGTGTAGGGCTAAAACAAAGGATATATATTCCAAGACGCCTTCATACGGACGTCACAACTTACCAACCCGAAGTAACGGCGATTCACCACTGCGTGGAAGAAATTAAAAGGCAGAGAAGTACATATGGTTCAGTTGCCATTTTCATCGACAACCAAGCTGCTCTAAACGCACTTGATTCCATAGATGTAAGTTCTAAGCTAATATGGGATTGTATAGGTGCCTTAAGCGCACTTGGAGACCATTGCAAGGTCATGGTAGACTCAGTACCAGGGCACGAGGGTCATTAGAGCAACGATATGGCGGATGAAACGGCCAGACCAGGCTCATCAATGCCATTCTTTGGAAGTGGATGGTACAGAAATTTCCAGTACGGTGGTCAATCTGACAAGAGCAAAGTCTGACGAGACAGTTCATTAGAGGACAGCAAAAATAGGAAAACCGTCAAAGCCGTAATAGGTTTGTTAACAGGGCACTGTTAGCTTAACAGGCATGGAAAGCTATCGGGGTTGACAGACACCTAGAAGAGGAAATTGTAGAGTACATCCTATGTAATAGCGACTGCCTGACAAATGTGCGGTTTCTTGTACTAGGAACTAAGAAGGCGCCGGCAAGAAATTATATGAAATTTTCAGACTTGAGGCTGAATTGGTACTTGAAAAGTGTCGTGCTGGAAAATATAATCTGGATTCAGACGACCACAATAGAACTGAAAAAGTCGCAGTGGATTAGGTCGATTATCCACCTCATCGAATATAATCCAATTCAATCCATCAAACTGTTACCACTTTCACTAAAAGCAAATTGCCGTTCAAGGAACATTAATATTTACCTCATAATTTCCAACGTCCGTCGAAAAAATACTTATTTGCTATTGATTTATGTCACGAACAGTAAAGTGATGGTGTTCGATTATAATTCAACCGTATGGATATAAGTGATGTATTATTGTTGGAAATTCATGTGAGCTGATAAAATATAAACAATTACTTTTCCGTAATGATACGGGTGTATAACTTGTCCTTATCAGGCTCAACAGTTTTTCACTCTTTGGACACTCTTGTTCTAGTCATTGTGTATGTGGCAGTTTCTTTCTCTTCCATGCACAACCTGCATCAATATCCATGTTATGCATGTATTTTCTCAGGGTACAGTGACCAGTTAGTAATCCTGTCACTTTCTTTATTTAACAGCTACTTACGTTTAATAGTTCTTCGTTCAGCGACTCTCTTAAAACTGTATTCCTTACTAAATTATATTATACTTTCCTGGCTACTTCCTCATTTATCGTACGCCTCTAGTAGTAGCCCGGAAGATTCATCCCACATCATTTAGTTTGGTGGAAAAGACTGTTACATATTTTCTCAAGTTTAACAAGGATTTTAATAAAACACTCCAACTCAGTATGTATAAATGTATGTATGTATTTTGGGGTGACATTCACTAAGACCTAAAAGATATATTATGCCCCCTTACTTCTACTTAGTTTCTACGAAGAGTCTCAGATACTAGTAGTTCCTTTGGTCCTATTTTACGGAGAAATTTTAGGATGTCTGCAGGCTTCAACTAAGGTGAATGTTCCTCTTCTATCCAGCAATCTCCTAGGTGCTGTGCTCTAGGATTCTGGAGTGCTGTGCAGTTGGAAAGTATGTGGATGGAGGTTTCTTCTTTCATTCCACAAAATCTGCATTCTGCGACAATGTCCCGTTAGGATCCCTGTTGAAACTCTAAGCGCAGTTTTACTTTAATTTATGCTTTCATTTGATCTCAACAGTTTGTAGTCACCCAGAAGAGTCTTTGATTTTATAAACCCTACTAGATATTTCCAATGGTCATATATTTTCTTTTTCTCGGCTTTACCTATTTCTTCCAATATTACATTGGTGCTGATTCCGCAAAAGGGTTCAGGCCCCCAGAAAGGTATTTCAGTGCCCCTCTTTGCTAGTTCATCTGCTCTTTTATTGCCTTATATTCCAGTGTGTCCTGGAATCCATAGTAAGGTTGTTCTCGCCTAGTGCATTGAGTTTGTCTAGGCATTCCCACACCAGTTTGGAACTGATTACACAAGAGCTCAGTGCTTTAATGGCTGCTTGAATATCCGACATTATGATAATCCTTTGTCTTCTGTATCCTTTATCAATATTGAACTGGCGCACTTTCTTATGTCGTGGATTTCCGCTTGAATGATACTTGGGGTTTTTCCCAAGCTGTTTGGTGCCTGTCCCGAACACTCCTATACCAGTTCCTTCTTTTGCTTCTGAGCCGTCTGTGTACCATTGAATGGCATTCTTTCCAAGTCTGGTAATGGTATTTGGATCCCAATCCTTCTTGTTGCTCAATTCCGTAACTCCAACTCAGTAAGGAGCCATTTTTACTTCAAGTGATTTAGATTATATCTAAATATTCAGAGTAAAATTACTACGCACTCTAATAATTAATATAGAATTTGGTACAAATTTTTCTAGCTTCAACTTTATTGTAGAGAAAACACTCAGTGTAATGTTTCGAAAGCATCATTATGCAAGTACTCCGGCTGCTCCATTTTTCCCGTTTCCCTTCGTTTTCTACAACAAATATACGTCTTATATTTCAAAAGCTCTTATCCTTTACTCATGTTCCTTTTGGTATGCTACAAACACATTCTTATACTGTAAAATCAGACTGCTTTAAAATCCTGCATAACTCTATGGCATAAGTAGACCAGTGAAATGGAAAATACGGTATTCGACACTCTTTTGGTTCTCCAAGGGGCTAAATATTGATTAGTAATGTTGAGCGACCCACATTCGCTGTCATCAGGTCGTCAAGCAAAGTCGGGGTGACTCTTTTGATCCCTTTTCACGGGACACATACGAATATGTCCCCCACCGTTGGGGACTTTCAATATCAAAAAAACGTGATTGTGATTTGAATGATCGAGTGACCAACGACGTGGACAGGGTAAATGTTGAAAGAGATTTATATCAAAAAGTACGAGTGATGTTGACGTGCTGTACAAGGGCAGTTTGATATGTTGATGTCGTTTTTAATTTCCTACGTAGTAACTGCAATCTATTGATAGACCATTGTTAAATTTCAAACAATTTCTCAGATGTATTCAACATTATTTAAAGCAGACCAATTCCTGTCAATTCAGGTTTGATAACAGAGAATAGACACATGATGCTAAATCTGGAGAATACGCTGGATGGAATAGCAGTTCCTAGCTGAATTTATGGATTTTTGCCACGTGTTTATCAGTGAAATAGTGCGATTGGCCACCTCTAATCCAATCCACATTTGCGTTTATGTTTAAGAGCGAGCAATTGCAGTACCTATCGTGTTTTTTCATGTTATTTGTTATGTACAAGCTTAGTTGAGATGCCTACAACCGAAGCTGTCCAACGCACTCTAATTTTTTTAATTTTGGGCTTCACTAGTATTGATACACCCAGTTCAATAGCTCGTGTTTAAACCATTAATTTAATTTGATTAATAGTATACCTTCTCTTGAGATAAAAGTGTTAAAAGAATGCTCTAGACCTTTTTTCCCCTTATTTCCTGGACATAATGTATACATTGGCATATACCTAACATTATTCGTGAGTTTTATTTAAAAAAAACAGTCCCTTGGGCACGAAGATTTATGTTAAAAAATTTTATCTTTTTTGGTAGATCCTGAGTCATCGATAAATTGAGAATTGAATTGACGAACAACACTATATCAAGTTTCCATTTGAAAATTGAACACTTCTTTTTCCTGAAGTATTTGTGAAACTTTAAAAATGATCTTCCAAACTTTCTCGTCCACATCAATTTCACCAGCAATATTGTTGAAGTGACTTTTTTGTCTTCACTTTCAAGTTGTATCGTTCAATATTTTTTTTACTTTTTAATTGGGTATTCACGAAGAAAAAACGACATCTTAGATTCATGTGAAGTGGAATTGCTTTTTTCAATTATATATAAGTAATAAGATGCATAGATGGATAATGTTATTTCCCATTTCTAATTCTAATTGGTCATTACAAGTGATTTAATACCGTTTTTGGGGTGGAGGAAGATACTAGAAAAATAATGCATCCACCCCCTATGCCCTACCTGGTACACAGACGGCTCAAAAGCAATAGAAGGAACTGGGATAGAAGTGTTCGGGCCAGGAACCAAACACTCTGAAAGCTTGGGGAAAACCCCAAGTATCTTTCAAGCGGAAATCCACGCCATAAGAAAGTGCGCACAGTTCAATATTGATAAAGGATACAGAAGACAAAGGATTATCATAATGTCGGATAGTCAAGCAGCCATTAAGGCACTGAGCTCTTGTGTAATCAGTTCCAAAATGGTGTGGGAATGCCTTGACAAACTCAATGAACTAGGCGAGAACAACATAGTCACCTTACTATGGATTCCAGGACACACTGGAATAGAGGTAGATGAAATAGCAGATGAACTAGCAAAGAGGGGGACTGAAATACCTTTCTGGGGGCCTGAACCCTTTTGCGGAATCAGCCCCAATGTAATATTGAAAGAAATAAGTAAAGTCGAGAAAAAGAGAAGATCTGACCATTGGAAAGATCTAGTAGGGCTTATACAATCAAAGACTCTTCTGGGTGACTACAACCTGTTAAGATCAAAAGAATGCATAAGTCAAAGTAAAACTGCGCTAAGAGTTTTAACAGGGATCCTAACGGGACATTGTCGCCTGAGTGGGCACCTGAAAAAGCTCAAAATAGTGGAGGAAGAAGAATGCAGATTTTGTGGAATGGAAGAAGAAACCTCCATCCACATACTTTCCAACTGCACAGCACTTCAGAATCCTAGAGCATAGCACCTAGGAGATTACTGGATATGAGAGGAACATTTGCCTAAGTTGAAGCCTGCAGACATCCTAAAATTCCTCCGGAAAATAGGACTAAAGGAACTACTAGTTTCTGAGACTATCCTCAGAAACTGAAGTAAGGGGGCACAATAGATCTTTCAGGTCTCAGTGAATGTCACCCCAAAACACACACACACACACACATGCCCTACCTACAAAAATTCAAATCAACACTATCTATTGGAAGGCAAGTGAAAAATGCTTCTCAACGGCATAAGTGACAATTATTATACAGGATGTAACAATAAAGCAGAAGAGAATTGAACACAAAATGTAATACGAATTAATACCGAACTACAAAAATGTTCATTAATTGAATAAATGTTTAAAATGGCTGGCAAATGTTGCCTTGGTAATATTACAACAGTTTCGACTTATTAATTGTCGTATAAATGGTCAATTGAGGACGTTTTTATGAACAGCCTACTCAAGGTAACATCACAAAAAAATCATATAGCAGTAAGTCTGGTGACCTAGGTGGCCACTCAATAGGATCAATTAATAACATTGGATAATTATATTCCAATCAGTTCCTATGGAGGTGTTCATCTCGAGCTAGATTTCTTCCGTCCCGATGGTCCTCAAGTTTATGAACAATTAGAGGCTCAATACTGTAGGTACTTTAGCGTAACCAGATCTATTTCACCGCTTAAATGTTCTGATATATACAGGGTGTTTCATTGGGAAAGGGCCTAACTTTAACTGTGAATGGGGATCCCTTTGGTGCTTCCGAAAACCTATATTTAATGTTTCTTCTGCACTTTATAACCGAGATACAGGGTGTTTTATAAATTTATCCTATTTCTTTCGAACCTCATAATTTCCGAGTTACCTTGTACATTATTTTGAAATTTGGTACACGTGATAACCATCACCTAAAAACTTCATGAAAAGCATCTCCAAAAATATAATGCAGGTCCGGCTTAACAAAAAATTTCAAAACTCGCCTTTCTTAAAAACAACATCCTGTATATAGATTTTTTCAAAATTGCTCTATGTAATTGGAGAGAGTATGAAAAATAGAATCTACTACTTCCTTTTTATTTCTCCGCAGACAATTTTACTACCAAAAATTTACCGTCAAAGTGATAATTTATGCACGTATTGGGGGTTAACAATGGTTTCGGAGAGGTTTATTTTTATTTTTCAGCTTGAAATGAAATCTATCTAATGCATCTATAGAAGCATCCTAGAAATTCAATTGAGTTTGTATGTTTACGAGTGCAGGCCACTGAAAAATGTGTTTACAGGGTCGTACTTGGAAATACTCATTCAATATGTTTCGACTATTTCGACCACCCTGTATAAGAATATGTATCTGGAAACTATGCATTTTTACATTTTTACATTTAGAATAACAGAAGTAAAATACGAGAAATAAACTTATACTTTAAAAAACGGAGAGATTTTTCATCAATTGACCTGAAAAAAAAACAAGAAATTCTAACAACATTGTCCCAACGAGGCAAGTCTAACCTACAAAAATTGCAGTATAAATTCATTTCTCGTTTTTTACTCTTGTTATTTTAAATGTAGAAGTGCATAGTTTCCAGATACATATCCTTATACAGGGTGTACGAAATATTCGAAGCATATTGAATTAGTATTTCTAAGTACGGCCCTGCAATCACATTTTTAGTGGTCTGTACTCGTGAACATACCCACTCAATTGAATTTCTATGATGTTTCTTTAGATGCATTAAATAGATTTTATTTCAAGCTAAAAAATAAAAAAAAAACCTCTCCGATACTATTGTTAACCCCCCAAACGTGCATAAATTATTACTTTGACGGTAAGTTTTTGGTAGTAAAATTGTCTGCGGAAAAATGAAAAGGAAATAGGAGATTCCGTTTTTACACTCTTTCTAATTATAGGAAGCAATTTTAAATAAATCTATATACAGGGTGTTGTTTTTGGGAAAGACGAGTTTTGAATTTTTTTGTTAAGCCGGACCTGCATTATCTTTTTGGAGATGCTTTTTATGGAGTTTATAGGTAATGGTTATTACGTGTACCAAAATTTCCAAATTATATACAGGGTAATTTGGAAGTTATGAGGTTTAAAAAAATAAGATGAATTTATAAAACACCCTGTATCTCGGTTATGAAGTGCAGAAGACAAATATATTATAGGTTTTTGGAATCACCAAAGTGATCCCCATCTATGGTTAAAGTTAGGCCCTTTTCCAATGAAACACCCTGTATAAGGGACCACAGTATCTCAAAATATCCCTTCACAAACATTCAGTTTCTCAGGATAGCGACTGTAATTTTCTTCTACTAAATATTTCTGCAAAAACCACAGTTATCATATTAATTGAGTTTTTAAAGTCACACACTGTCTATTTCATTTCCCAATGAAAAATTTGCAACAATATTTGTTTTCTTGTTCACCAAATTGCTAGAACTATCGTTAATCAAGTTAAGAATTTAACGATAAAATAATTTTACATAAAAGTATAAATCGACTGTCTTGCGACCTTAATGACGTTATACATTTACAGTTGGTAACATGCGGAAATAACAACCTCATCGGACGAAAAAAAAACTCACAAATGGAATTATTTATTTGAGTAGAAGCTTCGCGCCGCCACATTGACAGTTTAATCAAAGACTGTTACGTCCGTTCTCTCAATAACATATCGACCAATTTCCTCAGTAATAAATCGTAAGCAGTGAACGCCAACCGATCAAATGAAATGGTTCTTTTTATAAGAATGTGTTGCATTATTCGTTTGAATAAGTAAAAGTACTTAGAACGATTGGTTTTGCCTTTCGAAGCATTCTTCTTTACATCCAATTTTAAGATATTGTTTCAATTTCAAATTTCACCTGCAACGAAAATAGTGGAAAATAGTAATAAGAAATCTGAAAAGTGAGAAATATCAGTGAAAAGCTGTTTATTTAATTCAATCTTGGTGACGCATTTTGCTAACTTTTAGCATTTTTATACACGTTGTTACTTCTAAACGAAAAGGTCGATACGAATAATTTGAAGAGGAAAATGCATGTACACAATCAACCTTTTCATTTGAATAACGAATGTCACCATCTTTCTATATTTACCCTGAAACACTATTGACTCAATGGTTAAGGTGTTTAAGAATATATAATGGAAATATAAGTGGAGATAACAAAGCCAGTTCTTAGGGCTGAGAAGTAAGAAATAAAAGGCGCCACTAATTTTATTTAGAGAAAAATTAGATAAACATCAGCGAAGGTTTAACTGCTGTTTTACCTATCCATACATCAGGACCGAATACCGGGAAGTGTATTTCTGGTTGATGGATTTCAAGGAACTTCCCAGGTTTTCCCAAGTTTCTTCGGGGAATTGGCTTCAGGGAATGGTTTATTCAGACCTTTGTCATCCAGGAACGGTATATACAGATGTTGTATGGAATTGTCGATCCCATGCACTGTATATCTCACAGGAATGATATAATGGTTAAACCCAGTAACTATGACCCAGAAATTGTGTCCCGCAGGAATTGTGCAGTAATCCTAGAAGATTTCGAAGACTCACACCGCAAATTTTCAAGAAAAATTACATTAACCGTTTTCCGCAATTACCTTTACTCTGACAATTCCCTACCAACCGTCTTCTTGCTTCAAAGGCAAACGCCCGCCGGAAGCCTTTCCGTTCGTATATATCGAAATTTGAATATTTCTAATTCGCGGTAAATCAAATAATCGGAACTATTGATTTTTGGACCAAATAGACTTGTGATCTATTCCACCAAAAGTCAATAATTTTGGAATATTATTACTTATTTTCATCTTTGAAATGTTGACTGCAAAGATAACGTTCCAAGCCTGCTTAAATATAGATACTTTTATCTAGACTACATCGGAGAGTGTTCACACTCTGCTGCTTGTTTTGGACCTAGAGAGACTAGTAATATTACGAAGTGGAACTGGAGCTTGCCAGTCTGTGCATAACTGATGCCATGAGTGAAAGCCACATTCAATCTTCTGCATATTGCTTTGCATGTTGAGGCGGAAGCGAGAATGGCCGCAGGTTAGAATACAATGGGAGCTCGCTTTTTGAAATGTGTAGTGAAAGCATGTTGGCCATAATTCACAACCATACAATATCAAACTAAAGTAGAAGGGGTTGGTAACCTGCATTGAGGAATAATAGAGAATCAGAAGCTGGAGTAAACGGTGCTTAGCAAAAGAAAAATATCTACGCATCTACGCATCCGTATTACATGCAGATATCTACGCTATCGACAAGTGTTCACAAATGAAAACCGAAAGGCGAGATAGGCAGCAAACAATCTTCACACTCCACGATATGCAGGCAGTAACTGAATCTTTGGCATATCTCAGATCGGATCCATACTGGTCTGGTGCTGTCTACAAACTATTTACCATGGCAAACCCCAAATGGATGAAACTTAAGTGTCATACGTAGATACTCTAGCTAATAAATGTTCTAAAACTGCAATCAACTGTCGTGAACGAAAGAAATCTGCAGAGCGTGGGAGTACACCTCAGTGAATTCAAATTGAACATCAGGGACACAATTCTTAAAAATAGGGGAGTAGAATTACCGAGTGAAAGGA
>CAJUYI010001007.1:62428-75514 GCA_910591695.1 Galerucella pusilla | reverse complement strand
CATTTTTTCTCTTTTCCGAGAAAAGAAAATTCAGCCTTTTTCCGATTCCCGTCGCGTAAGAAAAATTTCACCCGCTAAGTAAACATCATTAATAAAAGCAATTTAGTGCCGTGTCGCTTTTCTCTAGATTTCCTTTAAATTGTCGAAAAAGAAAAGAGGTGAATACGTTGCCCCAAAGTTCTGGTCGGAAAACTTTCCACACTTTAAAAACTTTTAAATTCAATATTCATGATCCGACGTGAAAAAGAAAAAGGGTTATTGTGATTTATCTGCTTCGAAAGAAACTACATTTAATTTCTAAAAGTCTCCAGATAATACAATACAATAGGGTACAATTCTTTTCTTCCAATTTACCCTAAAATTAACATTTTACTTGGAAAAAAAAGGTTCTAGGATTTCTCTAGTAAAAGCAAAAATATCCTTATCAGGGTATTTTATCGTTAAATGTCTTATTCATCACATTGATGTTTAGTTTATTTATGTAGGGTGTCCAGGGATTCTTTCACTTTAACTAACCTTTAATGGTTTTGACAAATTAACAAGAACTGATATTTCATCAAATTACTTCGAGGTTAAAGAGTTATTGCTATTGTTGTTTCGTGAAAGGAGTAGAATAATTCTTACTTTTGAATAAAACTGCTGCAGTAGTAACTGCAATTGAATGTTATAGAGGTGGATGGAAGTGATATTTTAAAGGAAATAGAAGAGAACTCGGAGTTTAGTGCTAGAAGACGCTCGGCCATGTACCCTGGAATATACATATTGCAATAGGAAGGGATTGGTTTAAGTTTATACCAGAAATAAATATTTGGCGATGACCAGGAAAATCCTACGTTTAACAGTAGGATTTCTGACTGGCCACTGTCAACTAATACTATGGGGCTAGTGGAAACACCTCTACGCAGGATGTGTGAACAGGAAGATGAAACTGTCAGGCATGTCTTATGCGAATGTCCGGAGTTATCGTCAATAAAAAGAGCACCAAGAATAAGGATTAAGTGGGGAATGGAAAACAATACCAGCGTGGTTCAAACAGAACTAACAGGTATCTTAATTGCAACAAAAGAACTAACCAGAAAAGGAATTTCTGGCAAAAACATAACAATCTGCACTGATAGTAGACAAGGTCTATTAGCCTTGAACAGACAACATGTTATATCAGGGCTAGTACTAGAGTGCCACCAAGATTTAGCTAACGCCTCGGCAAGTAACAAAATATCCTGGGGTGGGTTAAATGGCACGACAGGAGTAAAGGTAATCGCATTGCCGATTCTCCAGCCAGGGAAGCGGCTGGACTGAAAATCTTAGGACCCAGTCACACCTACGGCCAAACAACTTCGACAATTTCGGAACTAGCCAAACGTTACACCCATGCTCAATCCCTTAAGAGATGGGATGGAATCAAAGGATGCAGTCTTGCCAGGATCACCCTGGGCGACCCTAGGAAGCTAGCGCCGAAGAAATATTTGGCGAAGACCAGGAAAAACCTACGTTTAACAGTAAGATTTCTGACTGGCTACTGTCAACTAAGGAAACACCTCCATACCATGTGGCTAGTGGACACACCTCTATGCAGGATGTGTGAACAGGAAGATGAAAATATCAGACATGTCTTATGCGAGTGTCCGGAGTTATCGTCAATGAGAGAGTGTGTGTTCGGTGAGTCTTGGTCCACACCTGTCGATATAAAGGAGATGTCTCCTAGTGACCTGTCTACCTTCCTGATGGGAAGGACAGGATGGACGATGACCTAGGAGGACAACTCCTCTGGAGGATGTACAATGGGTCACACATGGTCACATTTTAAATACACCATCGAACGTCTAAAACGTGAGTTTTAGTAGCGAACTTGGGTGTGTTTCCAAGAACGCTTTTTGATCGGCGTGACGTCATGGAACAGCAGACAATAAAGGGTTGAGGGTATGGGCATACGCTAAAAACAGAATTCACAACTGACTCACTTGAAAACGGAAAAGGACTTGCCTTCAAAAATAGTCGATTTTTCATTCGGAAATTGGTAAATTTAGATTTTTAGTGAAGGTCGACGTGAAAATAATAATTGATATGAGAAAAGTATATTAAATAAAATTCTTTCAACTACAAATGACTTAAAACCGTTGCCGTCACCTTCATCGTCATCTTTATGTGACCTATAACTCCACTGGACCGTCAATTTTAAATAATTCACAGAATGCAACAAAAATTGTGTTTTTAATATTAATATTTATAATAATCAATAGTTTTTGGTTAAAGTTTTGTATATGTATGTTGAAATAAAATAACTTTTGAAAAATGGGTTGGTTTACTTTTTTGTATATACGGTCGTAGAAAAAATAATGTTCCTTACTCATACGTGAAGTGTCTTTCCCGCCCTTGACCGCTTGCCCGAACTCCGCTCCGCCTCGTTCGGGTCAACTGCAGTCGCGTGCGGGAAAGTATCACTCTCCGCACTTGTTAGGAAAATAACTATTTCTAAAGTTATACTTTGCATTCTATGCAAATCTACGGGAATATTTATTAAATATTTCTGTCAAAGAAAATGAGAATTAAACGAAACACCATGACGTAGAATATTTGAATTAAAAGCGTATAGCTTTGAATATATTACATTATCCTGTAAGGTACAAAGAACTGTATGTTGACGTCGCAAACTCTCCCTTTTTAAAAGAAAAATAACCTATAGCGATGCTGAGCTCACCGGTAAAGTACCCGAAACCAAATACTTAGACAATTTTAATAAAATTTCGTGAAACGTAATTTGAAACTCGACGATATTCATGAAATTCAACTCGTATTCATCTGACTTCATTTCCTTGGAGAAGAGGAACTGAATTAAATGGCTTGATTAACTCGTAACAATAGGGGGTTGATAGTCGACATTATCTCTTAATTTTCATGAATATACTCTGTTTGAACAGTCTTACCAGCAGTGATGGACAAGACTTAATTTCCCTTGAAATTATTTCGGAAATTACTATTATTATTCCGGAAAGGTGAGGCTGCTAAGGTGATGAACCTGCACATCAAAATATCACATAAAAACAAAAGGGTTTAAGTACACTTAGTAAAAATACATTCAGAACACCAGCTTTTTGGGAATGTCAATAATAAACGATGAAAAGAGAATATTCAGCGAGTACTTATTAAGGACAGGAATAATGGTTTCCATTATATTAGGAAATATTTTGGTTAGGAAAAATAAAATTTTTTTATTAAAAGGCTTCAATTCAACAATGGGAAGAGGAAGAATAAACAATAGAAGAATAAACAATAAGTCACTATCCTACGGTTGAAAAGGGATCAGATCGTACTTTATATAGATAAGATTAGTCTAATGCGAAAGCTAGACTTAAAAACAGCGCCAATTGCTGCTACCGTTTACTGGTGCTAAAGTCACTACACGAAGAAGTGGGAGTCAAACACCAGGCTTGCAAGGTATGTCATTTGATGGTATACAAACGGCTCAAAAGCAATAGAAGGAGCTGGGTAGGAGTGTAGGAGTCTGGAACCAAACACTATTTTCTACAACTTCTGTATTCACAATTTCAAATTTCAGAAAAAAATGAATTCTTGGTTCCGCAAGATAATGAAGAATACTTTAACATCTAATTAAAAGAAGATACGTTGATTAGGAGTACTGGAGAAACCGTGAAAAAAACTGATTTTCAGTTTTTAGGTGACAATTGGCACCGGAAATTGAAATAACGGATTAAAATTCGGTGGAATCAACATATATATCATTCAAATTGCTCTTCCAATTCATAAGACATGTATTGTTGTTTGAGAAGGTTATTTTCATAAATAATAATGTTGTTAATCTCAATTAAATTGGTCATTTGTTCATATACTGGACCCTACTGCAGCTGATAATATTGTAAGGTGACATTGACAGATGATTACGTTCTACTGTATCGTAATTGGACTAGTACTGTAAACTATTATCTGACTGTATACAGTGCCGCGTTTCTGGTTGAGTAGATAAAGTTCCTTTACAATGCATTATAAGCCATATTTATTCCTTTCTTTACCTGTTGTTTGTAGAGCAATGCAAAAATGAAAGGACCTCTTTCCGTATACACACAGGAACAACATCATGTCATCAGTATTAGCAAGACAGCATGCCATTATTTATATAACAAAGGAAAATAAACCCTGTCGACTAACGAAGGTAAAATAAGTTGGAACGGTGTATTTTATACAGTTGAATTGACAAAAAAGTAGCTGGTTTTTCACTACGTCATTAAACGAAAAGTTTCTATATAAAATATATAATATACGTAAAACGTACATCATTACCACCGCTCGGAAATTGGTAAATAAAATTTCTGTTTGTTTCAAAGTTGTCGTCAACAGAAAGTGAATTCTGAATGGTCTAAATACATGAGAAATATTCATTTTCCATGGTAACTTGACGGTATTGCTAACGGGACGGTACCCCGAAGCGTGAGAGAGTGGTGCCATCTGAAGAGCATGTCGAGCTACAAAAATTTGAAATTTAATGAAAACTGTAACGCATCGTTGACAACGGTTGATTGAGTCAATTTAAATTATTCTGTTCAGATCAGTGTGTTATACATTTTGGTTGTTGGTTGTTATTAAATTGAATTTGGATAATTTATTGGTATTTTTGTAAAAGACACCACCTATATTATAAACGTATTATAAAACTGTATTATTTTACCTCTACCGAAAAAAAATGTACCAGCAGACAGAATTTTGTATACAGGAAGTGCCTAATAAAATGCATCTTCAATATTCCAAATGGGACACTCTTTTTCATAGTTTGAATAGCCCTGCATTCCCTGATTACAAATATATAACATGATGTGGCATTAGTTTTGTTTTATAATGGCGTATGGTCCTACTATAAGATAAGAACTAAATTCACATATAGTTGGAAACCAACTTATATCTAGAAATTCAACAATATTAATCACTTAAGATGCAATACCACATTTGAAATAACAATAGAGGCTCTCCATTGTTATCAATGAACAAGTAATATCTTCGTTTCAAATTTTCTAATGCGTCAGCTATTGTGTTATTAGGACAATTTAAATATTCAATTTTCTCGCGAATTTTTGCCGTGATAAGTTAATATTTGTTTTTGAATCATAACACACTTTTTTTAAAAAAACCCCATAGAAAGCTATCACATGGTGTTGAGTCGGGTTTATTTGGCCACCATTTAATGATAACCTTATTGCCGAACCACACATAATATTGATTACTTAAATGTTTTTATCGGCTACGACATTATGTAGCGGTGCTCTATCTTGCTTCCAAATCATGCTATTTAATTTTTCACACACATTGAGAATAAGTATATCTACTTTCTCATCTGCAGTATAATCCATTTTGGTATAAGCAATGTCAGCTGATTATAAATTATGGTTACCCTTTTGTAGTACCATCCGTCATTATTGAACAAAACTAATGTTATACACAATGTTATATATTTGTTATCAAAAAATACAGGGCTACTCAAAGTTATAAAAAAATACAGGGTGTCCCATTTGAAATACTGAAGATGCATTTCATTGGACACTCCCTGTATACAAACTTCAGTCTGTTGTTGTATTCTTGGTCGGTACAGGTGAAATAATACAACTTTTTTTGTATTCCCATAATCAATGAAAATAAGTGGGTGTCAAAATATAATAAGAAACCCTGTACTCGGTGAGTTATATTTTTATAAGAAAAACCTTTTTTATTGTGCATAAATGTTCCAATGGAATAACCAATGGTCGCTGATCTCAAGATCAAATGATCAGCTGTGAGTGAAATATGACAACTAATTTAAAACAAAGGCGTGGGTAGACACGGTTTTACCCCGCTTCTTGTCGTTGGTGTATTCTTTGGTATTGGATTTAAACTGGCGCGCTCTGATAATAACCAATATTTAGAATACATAGTGTCCGATCTCCTTATATAGTCTCCATGAATTAAATATTCAGATGATGTATCAAATAAAATTAGGTTATGTTATTAGGGTTAGCACGTTCAGCAGATAAACGATGGATTACTCTAAATATCCCTACCTGATCAACTTTTTTTTTGGGATGAACGCGATCATTGTCTTCATCCCTACCTGTCTTTATTGAGAGGAAGTAAATAGGGGTGCTGCGTGAATGAAATCATTAATTCATGCTTTTGCAATAGATAACCGTCGAAAGTATGTTTTTTTTTCATATTTTGACATTAGTTGAAGCAAACAATCACCTGAGGATCAAAATTAAAAAGCTAGTTATTGCAATCGAGTTGTCAAAATTGCAGCATTCTGCAGATTGATGTATGAGTTTATTGGAAGACCTTTGGTGAAGCTGTCTTGTAGTTTTGGGAATTTGTCTCGTAAATGAAACCATGACCTGCACCACATTTAATTTCTCTACATGTCTCAATTGCAAGGTCGGTGTATTTTGAAATTTTTTCGTTGTATTTGTTCAGAATATTGTTATTATTGGGTCCAGCACAAACTTAGAAAACCGAGTTAACTTCTTTATCCATAACTACAATATCAGGTCGGTTATTCGTCACCTGTCTATCGGTGATAATTGACCTCTTACAGTATAGTCTACAATTAGCATTCTCTAGAACTGACTGCGGATGATACTTGTAATAAGGCATGTTTTGTTAACTAATCCAAATTTGTTGGCAAGCTTCTGATGAATGATGTTGCAAAGTGCCTGCGTTGGTAATCAATGTTAGCTATGGCTGAACATCCCGACGTAATGTGTTGTTTGTTGTTGTTTGTCCGACAGTATGTCTGGGAGTCCCATGAAAAATTTCCTGTAATTGTTGGTAATAATTACTTGGTCTTGTATTGCCATCATAAATCCTTCTGTTTCTGGAAATAATATTCCATCAGAGAGCCACTTATTTGATGCTTACTTGTCGTAGTGATGTCGATCATGAGTCTGCAACGATTTCAAGTTTCCTATCAGGATTTATAAGGGGCAGTTTTTATCTGCTTTCGGGACAAGTTCATGCAATTCAGATGTTTGAGCCTTGCCAATGAAGAAATATTATTATTATTATTGCCAAGAGTTTTGCCGCAATTGAAAAATGAATGGTTTTAATGTTTGACAGACCCATCAACCAAATTGCACGACAGACATAATATTTCAGCAAACAAGTTGTTGTATGTAGTCATATATAGTTGTATATGATGTATGTCAAAATTAAATAAATGACGTTTGACGTAACGCTTTTAGTTTACACTCAATTTTAATCCTGATGAAAATTATATATTACGAAAATCGTTTCTTAATATTTTGTTTTCAAATAAATTTTGTACAGTACATCTCTGAATGTAAACTGTGTATATCAAAGAAACGTAATTCAAACATTCGTTTTCTTCTTGAGAGAAGAAAACTGCGAGAAAAAGTAAATCTTTAACCGAACATGAATGTGAACGTGAAAATTGATTCATACGACTTATATATCTGAAAAGCCCGTTTCATGTTCCCCTTTTTGATTATCAAATATACTACAAGTACATTATTTACCGAGTAGGAAAAGCCTAACATTCCTAATGGACTGCGCCTCCACTTAGCAGCTCATATTATGAGGTAAACATACTATCTTACCGCAAATCGTTTAAAATTTGACATTATATTAATTGATTTTGAGAAGATCGCGAGTAATTTCATTCACAAATGGATGGTGCTTTGAAATTCGTAATAAAATTACTTGGGTTACCATGGAATAGTAGCAAGGTTGAATTGCCAAAGTTGACGCATATAATAGTTATTTATGTACCAAGGCAGTGAAGTGATTCTTTATCGGACGAGTCTGACTTTACTGACGTGGTGCATACAAAATTTTATCGCCAACTGCTCAGAATTCAGAATTATAAGAAACTGAGGTATATTTCATTGCATTTTATTATGACAAAGTAAACAGCACATAGGTATAGAACAAATCTACTAATTATTTGTTATATTTAAATTGGAGGTACACCCTGAAGCATTATAAAAGTTAATTCCTGAAGTCAACGGTGTTCCAACAATAATTTTTTATAAATTAATCGCAAGAAAACTATTATGAAGCCGTAATAGGAGAAGCGTGACACTGACAGATGATAATTTTGTCAAAGTCAAAATACTTTACCTGCCGCATATGTCACTTCACCTGCCGCAAATGCGGATAAAGTGAAGAAAGGTAAACTGTTTGTTTACTCCCGAAAATCAATCTGATAATTGGCGGCTTTACTGACGGTTGGCGATACATTTAATTACTAGTGCTCTAGAAAGTAACATCATAAGTGATGAAATAACTCCTCCAGAGCTGGTTGAGAAAGTGAATATTTTTAAAATATAAATTGATTCCTTATAAACAATTAAAAAAAATATGCTTCCAATTATCTATTCATATAACATTAACAACTGTAAGGAAATATCATTTGTGGAAGAGGAAGAGTATAGGAAATCTTGACTTTTTCTTCGAGGAAATTTGTCAGGAATATCTGAATTTCCTGGCGATTTGCGAGAAAAAAATTTTTATTTAAAAATAATTCACCATAATGAACTAGAACTTTCCTTTTCAATAAAAATGTTAACTGTTAATTGTATCTATGTTGAAAATTTTTTTAGTTATTTTTTACTTGCATGATGGATCTGAATAAAATTTTAGATCCGCCAAATCGTACATTTGAATATTCACATACAAAAATCTCAGGAGCTGGGTCAGCTCTTTATAAGAGATATTACCGATAAAAATTATTCAGCATTGTTGAAGGATTTGCTTCAACAAGAAAAATCTTGAAAAAATAATTATTTTGTTTAAATAATATAAGATGTTGTATGTCATGACAAATTGAAGATATAACATTAACATTATCTGTTATACATGATGAATGACATTTTTTCAACAAGCAAAAATTATTTTTGAATATTTACTACTTAAAGAAATACCAACATAAGCTTACACATTTTTGTTAAGTTTTGTGGCAAACCAATTATATTACTTGCTGTTTAAAATCAATTATTTCAAACTTCAGGAGTTTTAAAAAAAAATCCACCTTTTTCACACAATTTCATTATCGTTTTCCAACACTCGAAAATAATATTATCCAACCACCTATAAAAATATAATATATTTAATTTTTAATAAAAAGCGCACACAATCACGACGTCCAAGCTCCGCCAAAAAGTATGCGAAACACCGAAAGCGACAGAAATATCAGCCGAAAGGCATGAAGCTTGAAAGCTTACTGGTTCGCTAGCGAGAGAGAGCCGAAAACAGCCACGGCGGAAAAGCTCAAAGCTCGGCAAACACGCCGGCTTGCGAATTGGCATGCGCCGTATTCACACAAATCTAATCTATAACATCACATCATGTTCTCTGCACAATTCAATATACGAACGGATGGACAGGTGCTAGGATGGATAGGGTGATGAGTTTTGGAGAGATTTTTGGGTATGGGCGATGCCGTTAATTCGATTGAAAGCAACAAGCGGATGTCCCAATCAAATGAATACGTTGTTTTTAAAGTAAATTCTCTATTTATTCTATGTTTATATTTACAGTCAATATATGATGTTAGTTAGGGAGGCGAGGTCGCTAAATAGCGACATTCTCGAGCACCGTCGGGACCTATCAAAATCGAAAGATAAAGTAATTTCGAAAAGAAAAGCTCGTATGGTAAAAACCATTTTAGCGGTGGGTATGGCGTGTACGGTTTTTCAAAAATGTAAAAAAAAAACAGTTACTTGGGCATTCTCGAGCGGTTCAGATATTCATACCACGTATATATTTATCGTTTATTTAGCTGAAAAAAGAGCTAATACAATTTGAAATATTATCAAAACCTTATAAAATGTATGTACATATATATAAATTTGAATGAAAATAACACTGAGCATATGCCCCAAGTGCCTCTGATATCAACGGTATACTAATCTGCCGGTTTGCGTGGTGGGGGTAGGCATATAAAGTAGTCAAAAATCCGGAAAAAAAACATTTACTCAAGTGCGTCAGATTTTCGAAGGGGTGTTAGGTGGGCCCCAAGGAAGCTTCCTTTAAAAAAACTGACGATTTCGGCGGGACGATAAGTTACGACAAACTTTTGAAAATGCAAAAAAAAAGTTCTTTTGAAATATTAGAGCGCGTCAGATTTCCATAGGGGAGGTTTATCTCGGTATCCTCCAACCATATTTTCTTAATCTGACAAAAATGTCTGACCGAAAAATGTTTTTTTGTTTCTGGACGGCATATTTCTGTGAAGCGCTCAGTCTGTATTACATGTTTATGGCACATTCCTCTTTTTTGCTCCAATTCTTCACTTCGTTTTGCTCACGGTAAATCCAAAAAAAAATTTGAGGATCAACAGATTATTGAATAATATAAAAAAATGAAACTGTACATCTTAATAATACTTTTGTATACAGATACGCGTAACTTTTTCCGACTTCACGGAAATTGTCGAGAAGCTTTAGAAAAAAGAATTTAGATAATATAATGAAAGTTACATAATTTAATCATTGTTACCTTATTCTTTTGTTTAAACTGTTTTCTTTGTAAAATGTATCGTTCGCGACTTATATGCCGCAACGCGTACTTCGAAAGACGAAATGGCTCCGCAACACTTCCGGTCATGTGGGAACCGACAGATGTTGTATTTTTAGTGAGTTTTAGATTATCTTCTAAAAAATAAAAAATAAATAAAATCGCGCTCGAGAATGCATGATTAACGTTTTTTTTACAAGTTCGCGACCCTATAACTCAGCGGCGTCAATGACTTATCCCGTCAGATTAGTTGAATTTAGTCTTAAAACACTAAGATCAACCCTCAATATCTTAATCTGACGTAGGAAAAATATGCTGTTCGACTCGTGTAGATTGTCCATATCGCACTTGAACGATTGAGCACTCCGCCTACGGCGTCCAGCTCAAACTTCGTCCTCGTGCGATATGGCCATCATATCCACACTAGTTGCACAAACTACTATAGTATGTCGAACAATAGTACATGGAAAGAGTTTCACTACTTCATTACTTCTTACCAAGGTTTGTATACTATTTTACGTACAACAATCATATCCCTATCAAAATTAATCAATATTTGTTTCGTTCTGAACAAACCCAAAATATTACATTTGACAACTACTGTCACCAATATAAATTAATGTCAGATAATGCCAGAAATAGGTATTATATTATTTATATTATTCATCTAAAATAGATTAACGATCGCATTATTTTAGACGGTGGGAGGTGAGGCCAGGACGTGATCGATAAGGGCGGGTGGTCAGGGCGGAAAGTAGAGGTGTGTGATATGACACTTTCTTCCCTTAAATGACGTGAGTAATGACAGCATTGCATATATGGTTGTGAATAAAACACAAGAACAGGGGACCTATTCTCAGCATATGCAAATTTGCATTCGCATATAACAATTTACGAATGGCTACATGCGCATTCGTAATGAATATTGTATTCTTTCCTATTCGCATACGTGGTTCGCAAGTGTTTACGAACGGTTAGCTGAACACACTCGCGTAAACATGGCAATACAGCATTAGCACATGCTGTGGCTCAGCTGATGTTTATCAAATCCCCTGACCATCCCCTGACGTACAATATTGGGCTTGTTCTTATAAGCATCACAGACAGTCTTTGACAATCCGGATTCGGCGCAAAGACCCAAAAGCGTTCTCGTTAGAACGATTTAGGGTCTTTACGCAACATTCTGGATTGTCAAAGACTGTCTGTGATGCTTGTGAGAACAAGTTTCGGACTCTACCCAATTCTACGCACGTTTTATGTTTACTGCTAGAAGTGTTTTGGGGTTCCAAGGGAAATTATTTGAACTCAGATCTGATTTTTGTTCATTCTAGCATACAAGAATAATGGATATTAATAAAGGTGAATATGAAGGCATCTTGCAAACTGTTATAGGTATTTTGGGATTTAGCCGTCTTTCATAAATTTGGGTGCTCTCTCTTCAGCATCTAAATGCTTGGATTAAAAGCAAGTGAACAAACTGTGCAGCCATTTATTTAATGACGAAAAGTCTTACAAAACTAACTCGAACTCAAAATCACGAATAAATTGTAATACACCCATTGACGTATATGTCAATGAATACACCATACACTTTAAAACATATACAAAAGCGAGGTTATGTACGGCAAATACGCATTCGTATATTATGATTCACTTAAAATATCCCGCTCGCTGCAATTTCGAATGATACATACGCATGCGAACCAATTGCGAATGTTCAAAAATAGGAACCTTCGCATTTATAAACATTACGTATGCGTATCTCAACATTCAGCAGCTGAGAATAGGTCCCCTGGATCTACTGTGCGTGGATATTGAGAATTTTGCCAATTTTTTGCAGTCTTAAACTTCAAAATATTGTTGATTGTCTGGTTGTCGAATTTTTGGAACTTTAGTTCTTTACGCCAGGTTATGTTTGAGCGATCAGGGGCCGCGACGCAAAAGATCTGACCGTTACGCGTTACGTTACGCTGAGTTATGTTACATTGCTTCGTTATGTGCCTTGCTTTTGCGTGCTTGTGCCTCCTTAGTCTCTCTCTTGTTTACGAAGCAGCGATTCATAATAATAAATATGCTCATACCCGGATTCGAACCCAGGCCGCCCGCGTGCAATGCGAGCATTATAACCACTGAACCACCGATGCTATATTGAAATTCTATGCAAAGCTGGTATTCGCAGTGCTAGTGATCTACTTGAATTTGTTCGGATAAATTTTTACTATTATTTCCATAATTTTTTTTGCGTGATTAAGGGGTCTAGCTACTTTTCGAAATACAGGGTGTTAAAATTTTGAAAACTTGAATGTTTCAATTCGATAACTTTAAAATGGATTGATAAATTGATTTGACATTTGGCAGGTAGTTTTTAAATGTAAAAGGGCATATTTTGAAAGAAATTGTAGTTTGTGCAACTAGTGTGGATATGATGGCCATATCGCACGAGGACGAAGATGAAGCACGACGCCGTAGGCGGAGTGCTCAATCGTTCAAGTGCGATATGGACAATCCACACGAGCCGAGCAGCATATTTTTTCTACGACCCACTTAGGAAAAAATCTAGAAAATAAAAATTTCTAT
>CAJUYI010001007.1:0-47428 GCA_910591695.1 Galerucella pusilla | reverse complement strand
CATTTATTATATAGTATCTTTTTAGGTAAGAATTAGCGAGAAAACAAGGTTTTTTCTAAAGCGGTTTCCAGCGTGATGGACCTGGTCTCTTGCTCAGGTGGACACTCTAGCACAGGGATGGCAAACCTATAGCAATTTTGAAAATTTTGATGGCACGCATAAAAACAAAATTATTTTGGTAAAATTTGCGAGCGCTGACTCGGTCTGTTCTCTCGCGCAGCACAAAGAAAGAGAGAAAGAGACAGAAATATCTCCTGCGCATTTATTAATTAATGTTAACATTGATTTTGATCAAATGTTTAACATTAATTTTGATAAAACGGTTATTGCTCCATTAAAAACGGTAAATTTATATTGCAAATTAAGTAAATAGGGAAGCTAACTTCCAATCTGAACACGTTTGACCTTGAACATTTTCAAAAATCGGCTGCGGCACTTTTGGGGCACGTTGCCTATTTAAGAAAGAATTTTTATGACTTTGTGACATGGACATCAATAAAGGTTCGCCATCCCTGCTCTAGCACTTCTAGTGAATAGAGAGTTACAGTGTGCAGTAAGAATTAATGTTTGGTAATGTAGACATTAAACTATTATGAGAGGTGGAGTTTTGCTGACGTGAAACAGAGACTAACACTACATTTGTATATGGAGGTTATAATTTGTGTCTCACCTATTCTCTTATATAATTAGTGCACATTACATGATTCTTCTATTAATAATTGGGTGTGAATTGGAAAACGGATATTCAAAAGTTCCGCCAATGACAAATCGTGCAGCCTTGAGTTTAAATGGTTATGATAAAACACGAATAGCCACCAAATTGAGAAGGTTTTATTAAAAATGTAAAAGAATTTCCCTAATTCAAGGATTTTCAGTTACAACGAAACTTTTGACAAAAGAAATTTGTGGTTAATCACACTGCGGTTTCTCAGCAGCCACTTTTCTCCCCGATCCCCCTACGCTACCTGTTGTATGCTAATTTAAACCCGTCTTTTGTTTTTCGCAAAACCGCCAACTTTAGTTTGGAAGAAACTTTTAAGTCGCCATTTATTTGTCTTCGCGTTTTGAGAAAAGGGCGATAGATATTAAAATTTAATTTTCTCTTCCGAACTTTACACTCCAACTGTTATGCTTGCAAAGAGAAGTTTCCCCAACAATCTAGATGGAGCATTGTGAATTGTTTGCCATATATTTTACATTTAGGTTAGTTGATAAAGGATGGAAATTTTTAATTGAAGCAAACAATATCGTTTGTAACAGTGAATCCTAATTTTATTAGCGATTCCAACCACTTGATAGAAAATATGTTCTAGAATGATAATGGTGAAAATAGCAGTTTGACTTTTATGTATATTTAATAGCATGCAGAAGAAACTCCGTTTGGTATCAGTTGGTATTCACAACAAGATATGGAAGCACCGTTACAAAACGAGGGGACACACTGTGGCAATGTTGTGTCGTTAACTAAATCATACTTCAACCATTAATCATTTTCTCTTAGATGTTTCAAGCAGATGGATCAAAGTCAAGTTATTTCATTAGCTGTGTCAGACAATTAGCACCATTGAATTTTAGTGGTATTGTAAAATTTCCAGTTTTATCCACCCACCACTGCTAAACGTCAATTGTCATTAATTTTGATTTATAACTGTTTGTGTTTATTATTCTCCACTTTTCCTATTTAATCAATTTTTGTTTCCAAGTGATATAAAGTTACTTTGAATGATACATTTCAATTTTTGAATAATAGTACGTGTAAGATTTTATGATGCCGCGTTATATGAAATGTTGTGTGCCTAATTGCACACCAGCATCTAATATTAGGCAAACATTTCGACATCCAAATGAGGACTCGCAAACATTCAAAGCATGATTAAATGCTACAAACTGTGATGAATTGAAACGCTGGAGCCGTTATCTGTGTAGAATATGCCACAAACTTTTGAAATGAAGTACTTACATTACAGCTTGGTCCAATAGATTTATATTCAACTGCAAATCCATCCTTATTATTACCTGTAAGAAAAAAAAAAGTTTGAACAGATATTATAGTAAACGTGATTTTAAAAAAAAATTCTTCAACAGTAACTTTAAATCATATTATAAAGCCTTTATTGTCAAGTTCTTTTCACTATTTGTGACTAAATGACTTCATATGATGTATCTTATTTATCTTTTTTTATTGGTGAACCATTTTACCTTAGCACGCCTCAGCGTGTTGAAATCGAACTTTCAAACACGCGCCTTTTTTAAAAGTTTTCATGGCAACATCAACAACTCCAGAAACGAAGTCTAAATGATAATTTTCTTATTCTTTTTTCTTTCATTATTTTGGGAATCAAACCACTGGATTCCATTTCTAGTAGACTATCATGTCGTTAGAATGTCATAAAATGGTATATTTTATTTCACATTTTACCAGAGATGTGACCTACTATGAATGGACCTTAATAAAATTTGACTACAAAGGTTTGTAGTCTTAAACTTGAAAATTGTCTAGTTGTCAAATTTTTTTCGTTGTGTCAGATAGGGACCAAAAATTATTTCATTACTAGATAATCTTGACAACGGTAGCTGGAACGCTACCGAAACGTCGAAATAATAAATAAAAACATTATTGTGGTTTGATTTCCAAAAAATAAGAGAAAAAAGAATTTCATACAAACTGAGAATCATTTGTTCTAATAATAATCATTTCACAAAGGAGAAAACTGAAAAATATTTAAATGCCAATAATTACCCGGTAGAATTTGTAAATAAAGAAACCAAGAATATAGAGAAAGGCTCATTGTTAATACCCCATAATAATAACAATAATATTAATAATTTAGCTAACATAATTTTCAAAAACTTGACAATACCGTATGTTAGGGGTTTGTCAGAAAGAATTGAGAAAATTGGTAATCAATTTAATATTCGAACCAGCTTTAAATCTAACAATACTTTGAGATCTATCTTAACAAAAACGAAACCAAAAAATGAAAAGCAATCTTCAAAAAATTGCATAAATCAGATATCTTGTGAATGCGACAAATTCTATTTTGGTGAAACATCTTGACCATTGAAAGTCCGAATAAGTGAACATAAAAAAAATACATCAAAGGGAGTTCTTTAAGTCAGGTATTTGTAAACATGCTTGGGAAGAGGGGCATAAAATTCAATGGGATTCGACAAAAATAATATTGAAAGAGCCAAATAATAAAAGACGAAAAATCAAAGGAAGTGCTTTAATACAACTAAATGCAGATAAATGTGTAGCTAGCATTTCAGCCCAATGTAGTCAAATTTGGTTACCAATGTTAGAAAGAGAAATTTCCAATAATCAATTACCTGCGTTATCAGGATAGCATCATAAGTTTTTATCCAGGTTTTCTTATGATTTATCATTGGAATAGTTGTTAATCGATACACACTTCAATACACAAAATCACCAAACTGAGTTATAGATGTTTTGAAAACAAAAATGATCATACACAAAAAAGTAACAACAAACGCGTTTAATTAACAACATTTCCAAAATAAGCTAAAAAAAGCGCTATTCCAATAAAAACCGTTCCTGGAACGTGCACTTCACTGGATTCCATTTCTAGTAGACTATCATATCGTTAGAATGTCATAAAATGAAATATTCTATTTCACATTTTACCAGAGGTGTGATCTACTATGAATGGACCTTAATAAAATTTGACAACAAAGTTTTGTAGTCTTAAACTTCAAAATATTATTGATTGTCTAGTTGTCATAAAATTATTTTATTTATTTTATTACTAGTTAATCTTGACAACGGTAGCTGGAACGCTACCGAAACGTCGAAATAAAAAATGAAAAACAATATTGTGGTTTCATTCCCAGAAGAATAAGAGAAAAAAGAATAAGTAATGCCACAAGGAACTTACAGAAGATATTTGTATGAAATGTTCTGACTTCATAATTTCTGTTACTCTTGAAGTACCGCAGAATCCTTCTGGCTTCGTTATATTGTATGAGATGTTATTTGCATTATATTCATAGATTTCCATCCGCCATATCGCTTGAGAGCTAAGACATCAACTCCAGTATTTGCTAATAAAGTGGTCATTCTTTTAAGGAAGTGTCCAATATACTTCTTGATTTTCTCAAGGTTCAGAAATTCAGCGATGGGCTGGTTTAAGCACATTTTTTTTGATATCGCATGAAGAAGCGAGAATTAAAATTCGTCATGTGAGATCTTATAACAATGCAATTTCGAACTATTTTTAAATAATAAACCTTCTCATCGTCACTTTCAGTCACTGTAAATTTACGTTGCATTCCTTCTTGGAATAAGGAATAGCTACAATTTACGACTCCATGTCTTAATTCAACATTCTCTATTTTCATTGCACAAAGTTCACTAGAACGGCACGCTCCAGAAATTCCCATTATTCAGTATTACTACCTTCAACATTTAATAAATATCATCGGGAGCTTCAAACATGAATTTGTTTACATATTCGCAGTTAGTTGGCGGTTATCAAGTATCACAAATTAGAAATTGTGCATCAAATTTCAAATAAGAGACATGAAATGCAGAAGAATGTGCACTTTTTTCAGCATATTAATTGTCCATGTTTGATTTGCCAGCTAGTTGCCAGCTGTCAAGTGTCAAATGTGAGCCAGTTGACAGTTAAAGTAATGCCTTGAAAATGTGAACTCACTGCTTCATGCCTTGAACGAAATCACAATTTTTGAGGCTAGAAAAATTGCGGAATACATTTGGAATATATTGAAATTACACCAATTTGTCTTAAATGAATAATGTTTTGTGTGTAGTTGTTAAGATTCGCTTAACCTTTCCCATTTTAAAAATACTTTTTTTTTTATATATAGAATTATATTGTACCTTGCTGTAACATTGTTTCAGAAGCAATAAAATCATTATTATTATTTATTATTATAATTATTAATGTGGAAAAAAAGTCATTTTTGGCCTGTATTTTTTTTTTGGTAATGATTTTTTGGATCAGTGATTCTTCTGAACTGGTTAATTTATTGCAAAGAGCTTGTACCTCTTTGATGTATTATGTATTGTCACTGAAGTTTTAAAAACCAAACAGTGATTTTTCGGAACTGGTTGAAATAAAAATTCAAGTTGTTCACTATTCATTTATTAAAAAAAATTTTAAGTAATAAAAGTAACTGAATAAACATAAAACAAACATAAAACATTAGAAAACTCTTCTAAGGTCCACACTTCCAAAGTTCTATTATTACATGTGCCTCTGCATTTAATCCTTGAAGAATTTAACACTTCATAAATATGAAAAAAAAATGTTCGAAATGATAAAATTATCACCCGATCTGATACTCTGCAATAAGTCGAGATACTTCTAATATTTTTCCTCGTAAATAAAGTTTTTTCTTTGTTTCAGGTTCGAAAATGTCATATCCTGACGTCGCAAATCAGTGGTAGCGGAAATTAAAATCGAAGCTCTAGAGGGTAATTGCTTTCTGTTGCCATTTTTTCATTTCAATCAATATGAAAAACACAGATGAAACGCCAACGAGTCATATCGGAACGGATAGATGTGCGAAATTACCGAAAAACGTATTTCAAAGTGGATTTGAATAGAAATGTTTTAACGAAATCCAATTAACAGTATTTTAAAAGCGACAGTTACGGTGTTTAGACATGTTTTTTATTAAGCTTTCATTACCTTCGTCTGCGAAATTTGTGCACTGGATAGTGAAGTAGGTAAAGCAGGGAAAAATATAATATTGTAGAACGAAGTCCATATATTGAAAACATGAGCAATAGG
Source organism: Galerucella pusilla (assembly GCA_910591695.1). Classification (NCBI taxonomy): domain Eukaryota; kingdom Metazoa; phylum Arthropoda; class Insecta; order Coleoptera; family Chrysomelidae; genus Galerucella; species Galerucella pusilla. The sequence goes on along the minus strand of CAJUYI010001007.1, from coordinate 41,651 downwards.
GTATTATAATATCCTAATCTCCAATTAAGATGAATAACTACAGTTAGCAGAAGCAAACGTGAACCCTGGTGGGCGTGTTCATACTGTTCATGTCGCTGTAGTTGTATTTTTGTAGTAACAAGTCGATATTTTGAAACGATAACCAAATATCGATACCATAAATGTAAACTGTTAAGAGATATGTAAACAAAGTCAAGTCAAGCTAAAAATATAACTCTAAATATTAATAAAAAGTTTATATTGGACCAAAACTAAAACTACCGTTTGCCCTAAATGTCTATATTTTCAAATTACATGACTGTATTAATGTCATGAAAAAGAATGGTTAAGTTTCTATGGAAAGCAACAAAATATGAACTGGTTATAGTCCAGTGTTGCCGATGCAAAAATTAAAATTACCCGAACTTACTATTCACATTATCAGACTTTGTCAAAATTGCCAAAAGAACACATTGGCTATCTAAATAAAGTCTTTGATCCCAGTCAATATGGAAAATCCCCAAAAACAATAGCCATTTGATATATACCTTCTTCAAAATATTCGAAAAACTGTTGGATCCAAATTAGTGAAATTGTCTAAAAATCGGATAATCATCCTCGCATTGACAACACTGATACAATGAATAAAATGATGTATGTTGATTAAATCACTCGGTCATATTATTTTGATTATATTTAACAATTACTAATGGACAATCGTTAACATTGGCTCTTGATTGGCTGCTTAAGATGACCTTATTTTAGTTCGCATATTTTCCGGGGCTCATGTACTTGTTAACTTGTTAACAAGCTATAGTTGAGATTGTTTATGAACCCATAATTCAGGTATAAATATGCCAATAATTACAACAAAAATTTAAATACTATTTTGGAAATACTTAGAATCCATTTATTATCAAACTGTTTTTATTTTGGAGTTTATACCTACTTGGTATTAAAAACTTATTAATTCGAAAATGCAGCCTTACTCCTAATAAAAGTAGAAGATTCCTTGAGGAACTATGCAGCTTCCAATCTTGCAGTGGGTGGGGTCAAGCTTCATGGCTTAATTGCCACAATATACCACAATAAACAAAAAGAACATAGAGAAGAATGTCTCAAAGTTAAATTTTCATGTTTTAATAATATTTTTACAATTACACAAAAATACTGCTACTAAACTTGTCAAAGCAATTGGAATGCAATAAACTTTACAAGTCCCCATACTTGAAAACGCCGGGTCTTCGTGGTATCCAGATTTAGCTCGAGATCGTGAAATGCTAGAATAAGTGCAAAGACGCGTAACCAGATAGTTTTTTGGCCGTGCTAGACCTACCTACGAAGAGAGATTAACCATGGCAAATCTTACAACATCCGAAGAAAGACGTCTCCGAGGTTTCCTTATTCTTTCCTCTCAAATTTTGGAATTCAACTTCGGCTACCTTCTAGCAGTTTGACCCTTGAATTTAAACGACCCGACTGTCTCCGTGGGCAATCCTTAAAGCTGCAGAAAGAGCCTCTTAGAACCCATAATAGGAAAAACTTTATAATTAACAGAATTTTCGATATTTGGAATGGTCTTCCTCGGCAAATAATTAACTTGGAAAATGTTAAAAGTTTCAAAAATCAAATAGACTCCTATATTTTCGATCTGTAGTTTTTTCAGACTTAGTGTCAGTTATTGTTTTATCTATATTCTGTAAATTATTATGGGCAAAATAGGACTTGATATTCTGCCCATATCATGTCATAATGATAATAATAATAGCAGTAAAATTAGAATTTTCAATTCTTCTAATCGATAAGATATTTCCAAACTTCATATAAAATGTGTTGCCATGTTTTTTGGAGTGATTGAAGTAATTTATATCCTAAGAAATTTGTAACGAGCTTGATAGAAGTGAAGCAACAGTCAATGACATATATAAATTTCATTTTAAGTTGCCTACAAACTTTATTAAACGTATTTAGTTATATCGTAGCAAACTAACTTCATGTAAACTCCTTGTACGCAGTACGTATACTTTGGCAAGTTTATCTGAAACCGTGGAAGGAATGCAGTAGAAAACATTTGACATTGCCATGTTTAACTATGAAAAAGCTGAAGTGCTAACTATGTAGTGATAATAATTATAAATGGGTCTTTTTATTATTAACAATATTAAAAATTTGATTAAACGTTAATTTTATAATGTGCTTGTTTCCTTGGATTTATTATATTAACATTATTTTTCCAATTTATGAACATTAAAAGAGAACACTTTTCCAAATTTGTTATGGGCTTTTTCAAGCTCGGCAACGTTGTACGAAAACCATAATGACCCTCGAATTACATACTTGGTGATTTTTAGTGGTATTGTCAGTGACCTTTGTAATTTCAGTTTTACTTGGTAAAATAGGTACCGTACGCCATTTGTACGTTTGACAGATATACGCCATGTTTTTCCTCTTACCGTTGCCGCGTAGCTCCAGATAAACTTGCCAAACTATAGGAGGCAAACGAACGTTCATACATCCAATGTTTGTTTATCTTTTATTTAACCTACCAACTTTATATTCATTTATATATGCAAATATTATGCACTGCTTTTTTTTCTTCTTTTTCCTTATGTAATTTTTATGATAGCCTCGTCTTTCCGGAGTCACTTAGATGTTTGTTTAGCTGTTCAGTTTATTATTTTCGATAAGCCGTTTTCTCGGAAAACTTTTTCAAAAGTGCTTTCCTGTGCGTACGGGCTTAGGTCTGCCTCCTTCTGCCAAAAATCCTTTAATCTCTTTATGATTTCTTAAAGTACAGGGAAGCATGCCGTTGGGAGAACTACTCTTATAAGGAATCGATTAGGTTTTCTTTTCGTTAAAGTGCTTTTAGGGTTTCAGTTAAAAAGTGTTAGAGATAAAATAAGTATGTACGAAGTTATCTACCTTTTTTAGGCTTAGTTAGGATACGGTGTTTTCAATTGAATTGCTTACCTTTTTTCAAAACGTTCCTCCAAACTTCGTAACTGTCATTACAGCACTGAAAATCTTGTAGATATTAGTTTATCAGTCACTTGCAAAATCAATTGTGTAAGTGATCGTTACCGTTGATCTACCAGATCTTCAGAGCTATAATTCTTGAAATGACAATCACGAAATTTAGTGAATCGTCGAGAAAAATGTAAACAATTATTATATGGTTTTAAATGAAACTAACTGTTTTTAAATGACTCCACAATTATTTATTCTAGCAGCAACACAAATTACGCCAGCGGCAATCAGTGCTTTGGGAGAAGATCACGGCTACATCCCAGATAAAGAATTTATTGTTTACATTATTTTTTCCATTATTATCATTTCTCATGAGTCCATTCGAAACACGTGAGGTGAAATCAGTGCTTTTATGATAAGTTGCCTTTCCTTTTCAACATTTCCTGAAAAGCTCTCTTCTTCACCCTAGACCAAGCTTTTCCTGAGTAAGGTAGGGTAGGGTGGTTCACATTTGGACGTAGGGCATATTACGTCAGTTCAATTTTGCCACTCTAGTATCACTGAATGGACCCTGGCTGCCTTCAGTAGCCATCTAGTTGACGTATCAATACGAATCGCTGGGAAATTTTGACATCCCAGACAAAGTTCCTGGAAAAAAAAGTCAATATTTCCCACTCACTTTCTTACTGTGAGAAACTGATATTTCCTCATAGTTGTTAGTGTCCTACATAAATGATTGAAAACATTTTTCTTTGAGGAATTAATTTATATTTTGAAAACAACCATACATTGCAGAATACATCCTCAAATTGATTTGTTATGGGTTATAGTTATTTGATAGTTAGTTCAATAATTGAACATTGGATGAACACTATTATATTAGAACTATGAGAAACATTTTGGAAACATGCGGGGTGGTTGGATTATTTTGTTCAATATTTTCTACCGAGAAGATTTTATTCGCCATCTTGTTAGTAAAAGATTCTTCGATATTATCCTTCAGCAACGTTTGATGACTTCCATCCGCCATGCCTTTCTAAACTAGCTATGTCGGCACAAGAGTCAACCAAAGGTGACCTTTTGTTACGTATTTTGGAATCATTTTGCAGCCGGCTCTTATACCATTTGGCCTAATATAGCAAAATGATTCACTCCTACTACCGCTGAGGATCTCTTCTCAATATTCATTAGGTAGCTTTGCAAGGACACTAATAATTTCGATATAGACGAAGTATTAATGGAATTAGGACAGAAAGCAAGGATTAAGCTGCCCTGACGTCAGAGACAATGAAGGAATATCGAAGTATCCGAAGTTTCGAGTAAGATGGTACAGTAAAAGGGATAGATATTCGTAACTAGAATAATAACTTCTTGGAAAAGTTTTCAATGTGCAGCACAGCAGTTGTGACAGAAGAAGGAGTGATCAATATACAGGAAAAGGAAATCAAAAACTTATTCGAATCATTTCAAAATTTAGTTATTTTGTTAAAATATAGTTAGACTGACATTAGAGGACATTCGCCAACTTTTACGGCAGACCTACTGGTTAGCAAAGATAGGAAAGCTGTCAAAGGTGTTATAGTTGTGTTAACGCGTTGACAGACGAAGCCATGTGCGGATTTTGTCACCTAGAGGACTACAGTTTCCTCTAGATGACAAAATCTGTTTACTGTCTGACTAGTGTGGGATTTCTTGCACTGGGAGAGAAAGATTCAGTCTAGGAGCTAATTAGCAACTTTAAAAGAGTCGGACTGTGGAATATAATTCAGATTCAGGGGACCCCAATAGATCTGAAGATGTCGCAGTGTAATAGGCCGATTATCCACCCCATCAAATCTAATTTATATCGATATCCTTGTGGACAAAAAAAACTAAGGTGACCCGGCAAACGTTGTTTTGCCATATACCTTATATCTAGTGAATATTTTGGTTGTTAATTAAAGAATAACAAAGGTTTTCTAAATGTGTGAGGAGGGATCTATCCCAGAAAGAGGGATGGAGCTCTGTAAAGCGTGATCGCCGATGAAAAAACACTAACCATTCATTTTCTCAATGCAATTGACTTTCTCTTAGGTAACGAACATATATTCATTGTTTGATCGCTCAAAAGTTGAAAAGGTTGAATATATTCTTTATTTTGAAGTATGAAGTTAATAGTATATTACACACCGAGGTGGGAATAATTTCATTACTGTCGAGTGATTAGTTGTAGTTAACCGAGACGAGGTTAGCTATTAGCTATGTTCGCGGGTGACAATACGAACCGATTCCGAACCAGTCAGGAATTAACTATTGTTTAGAGCGCATGCCTTAGAACATAAAACAGACAGGAAGGAGTCTTGTCACTCATTAGCTGTATAAGAAAATGCGACGGAAGTCGCCATTTGCAACACCCTAATTATGAATCATTTGTGAAGTTGACGTTTTCTGACGTAGATTGTAGGCACGTTTTTTTTACATCATTTATTCACCATTGGTTGAATGACGTCAGTCTCCGCTGCAACGACATGTTGGAGTCATCAGTGGCACATTAAAAAAATGCAGTTGTTATTTAAATCATCTGACCACTGACAATCTATTTCTAACTTGATTGTTGTTATGTGCAGTTCATCTGATAGTTCCACTTGAAATTTTTTCAATTTCTGACACTGTTAATAGCGCCGTCAATAACTTGTTACCACATTTTAAATTTATTTCTATTAGTTTGTCCATTTCTTTGACTGCTTCAAAAAATCGTTAGTTTTTTGAGGTTAAGCTGTCATTTTGTGAACCACCAAAGTTATCCACCACCTCGGTGGAGTGGTTTGCAATTTTGGTTGATACAACAGTAATAAATGAACGCGTCATTTCTTCAATCTACAATCCACCAATGAATATAAAAATGTTGTTGGTCGATTGGTGGATCTACCGGTGAATAAAAGAACGTGCCTTGTTTATGTAGTTTTCTTGGTGAAAGTAAGTTTAAACGAAAGTATTATCAGAAGTATTATTCTATATTCGTATTTTCATCGCTCCTAGACAATTGTTTGTATAGGACATAGGACAGCTTATACTTTTATATTGAATAGCTACAATTTTAAAATTTCACATATCCCATACCCTATAAAAACAGTACGTCACTGTCAAAACGGAAACGACTATTCGCAATTTGCAACCTCCTATTATTGGACGCAAACTTGTTTGGTAAATGCTCCTTCCTGTCTGTTTTATGTTCTAAGGCGGATGCTTAGTTCCGAACCAGCAAATAGTTTTAAGTATTCCGCGAACGGTCTTATAAAACAACTGACATATCGAACATTTGCGCATGAGCAGCCGAAACGAACTTTCAGTCCTCAAAAAAATCAGAGAACTGCTAGGACAGATTCCGAATTAATAACGAACCGATCCGCGAACACCGAACTATTATTAAAAATTCAGAATTATATTAATAGTCCCTGAACTGGTTCGGATCCCGCGACCCGCGAAAATAGCTATTATCTCGAGACAGGAATTAAACTTCCTACCGAGGTTTGTATACTATTTTTTTAACAACCATCATATCCCGATAAAAAATTAATAGATCTTTCTTTCGTTCTGAACATACCTAAAATATTACATTTGACAACTACTGTCACCAATATAAATAAATGTCAGATAAAGTCGGGTGGACATTAAGTTCGCGAATAATAAATCAAGAAAAATGAATTGAAGAATTGATGGATGGTACCCCTCCAGGAATAGGTATTATATTATTTATCAATGTGTTATATTTTCAATTATAAAAAATATTCATCTAAAATAGATTGACGATCACATTATTTTAGAGGGCTGGAAGTGATCGATAAGGGCGGGAGGTGATCGATGAGGGCGGGTGGTCAGGGCGGGTAGTAAGGGCAGGAAGTAGAGGTGTGTAATATGACACTTTCTAACCTTCAATGACGTTGTATGTACAGTAGAAAAAATTGACCTTTACCCTGACGTCATACCTACTAACCTCGCGAAATCAATCAATGAGTCAAAAATGGCTACAATTACTTTGTCGTGTGCGTAAATACGTTGACTACTTATTTATCTTGTTCAGCCACCGTCTAAGAAGTGAGGTTAAGTTGGAAATATTCATTAAATGCGAAACGGAAAATTCTGTACTTATCGTGAAATAAAAATAATAAATTGGAGGTCTTGAAAAAAACCGATTTTATAGAATTTATCTGAATGCAAATGATTGAATGATTTGAACAAAACTCGATGTATCAAAATAATGACAGTTGTCATAAGAGGTCAAAATGAATTCTTATGAATACAACCGATTAATCGTTTTTGGTGCTATCTCTTTTCAACATTTGGAAGTAATAATTAGAGTTACATAAGAACGTATGTCATTGCTTGGAAGACAAGTGTACGTATATTGTATGATGTGTTTTTACTGTCAGTAGAAAAGGATGAGGTATATAAAGTTTGTGTTTACTACTGTTCATTGTTAGTGACGTCAGGGTAAAGGTCAATTTTTTCTACTGTATGTATGTATGTGTGATTTTTGGGGTGACATTCACTGAGACCTAAAAGGTCTATTGTGCCCCCTTACTTCTACTCAGTTTCTGAGGAGAGTCTCAGAAACTATTAGTTCCTATTTCCCGGAGGAATTTTAGGATGTCTGCAGGCTTCAACTTAGGCAAATGTTCCTCTTCTATCCAGTAATCTCCCAGGTGCTGTGCTCTAGGATTCTGGAGTGCTGTGCAGTTGGAAAGTATGTGGATGGAGGTTTCTTCTTCCATTCCACAAAATCTGCATTCTTCTTCCTCCACTATTTTGAGCTTCTTCAGGTGCCCATTCAGGCGACAATGTCCCGTTAGGATCCCTGTCAAAACTCTTAGCGCAGTTTTACTTTGACTTATGCATTCTTTTGATCTCAACAGGTTGTAGTCACCCAGAAGAGTCTTTGATTGTATAAGCCCTACTAGATTTTTCCAATGGTCAGATCTTCTCTTTTTCTTGGCTTTACTTATTTCTTCCAATATTACATTGGAGCTGATTCCGCAAAAGGGTTCGGGCCCCCAGAAAGGTATTTCAGTCCCCCTTTTTGCTAGTTCATCTGCTATTTCATTTCCTTCTATTCCAGTGTGTCCTGGAATCCATAGTAAGGTGACTATGTTGTTCTCGCCTAGTTCATTGAGTTTGTCTAGGCATTCCCACACCATTTTGGAACTGATTACACAAGAGCTCAGTGCCTTAATGGCTGCTTGACTATCCGACATTATGATAATCCTTTGTCTTCTGTATCCTTTATCAATATTGAACTGGGCGCACTTTCTTATGGCGTGGATTTCCGCTTGAAAGATACTTGGGGTTTTTCCCAAGCTTTCAGAGTGTTTGGTTCCTGGCCCGAACACTCCTATCCCAGTTCCTTCTATTGCTTTTGAGCCGACTGTGTACCATTGAATGGCATTCTTTCCAAGTCTGGTAATGGTATTTGGATCCCATTCCTTCTTGTTGCTCATTTCCGTAACGAATTTCTTTGAAAAGTTATATTTTTTCATCATACCGTCTTGTGGCATGTCCCAGGTTGTCTGATTTCTAAGAAGTGAGGAGGTGTTTTGTTCAATGATTCCCTCTCTACTTAGTCTGTATCTTGTTCCTTTTGCAACACTTTCACCACCATATGTAAAGGGGTGAGGTTGAGAATCACTTCCATGGCTGCCGTTGGGCATGTTTTCATTGCTCCTGTAATGCGTATACAGGCTAGTCTTTGAATTTTGGAGAGGTTTTCTCTCGTCGTCAATAGGCTAGTTCTACTACACCAGGCAATGGCTCCATAAGTGATGATTGGTCTCACTATGGCAGTGTACATCCAGCTTAGGATTTTTGGGTTACAGCCCCAGTTTGCTTCTGCCAGATTTCTGCACACCATTATAGCCATTTTTGCCTTGTATGTAATCTCCTTTTCGTGTTTGTTCCACAGGAGTTTACTGTCTAAAGTTAAGCCTAGATACTTGACTTCTTGTCTCCATTCAATCTCGTTCCCATCAAGTTTTATGGTTTTGAGGTTGAGTTTTCTTTTCTTAGTGAAGGCTATCAGGATGGTTTTAGTGGGGTTTATGCTAAGTCCCACTTGCCTACACCAGCTGTTTGTATAGTTCAGACCCTTTTGTACAATATCGCAAAGGGTGTTTTCGAATTTTCCCCTGGCTGTTATGACAATATCGTCGGCATATCCTTGGCAGGATATACCGAGATCCGTCAAACCACACAGGAGTTCGTCAACCGTCAGACTCCACATTAATGGGGATGCTACTCCTCCCTGTGGGCATCCTCTGGTAGTGCAGATGGAGACAATGTCTTTGCTCGTCCTCGTCTCTGCTATTCTTGTGGTGAGCAGTTCCGACATCCATTTGGATGTTGTGCTGTCTACACCTCTTCTGTTCAATGCTCTTCTGACTGCCTCATGTGGAGTATTGTCAAAAGCTCCTTCTATGTCCAAAAATGCACATACTACAGTTTCTTGGTTGTCTAGAGCACCTCGGATATCCTCCGTCAGTTGTACCAGTGCAGTCTCCATAGATCTGCCTGCCCGGTAGGCATGCTGACATGGGTGGAGAGGTAGTCTCTCTAGGATTTCCGTTCTAATATGGTTATCAATAGCCTTTTCCATCGTTTTGAGTACAAACGATGTTAGACTAATTGGTCTAAAGGATTTGGGGTTTGTTGTGTCCCTTTTTCCAGTTTTTGGAATGAAGGTTACTATTGCCCTTCTCCATGCTTCAGTTCCCAGTTCTAAGCTGCTTCGACTAATTCTAATCAGATGCGGTAGAATTTCGTCTTGTCCTTTCTGGAGCAATGCTGGGAAAATTCCATCTGCTCCTGGTGCCTTGAAAGGTGAAAAGGTGTTCATGGCCCATTTCAACCTATCGTTACTACAAATGTGTTTGGCCATTGTAATACTTTCTCTTGAAGGCCTATTGTGACCTTCGAGAGGATTATCTCCCCTATTTGGGGTACTCCCTGGAAAATGAGTTTCTAGTAAGAGTCGAACTTTTTCCTCATCATTTTCGGTAATGACGTTAGTAATGACAGCATTACACATATGGTTGGGAATAAAAATATTAATTCCGAAGAGCAGTTGTGTGTATGGTATTTGTTATCAGTCTGTCTTCAGCAAAGACAAAAAGGATCGATGGTTTGCCCACACGATAACATGCCACGTATTGGAAACATGGTATGCTCAAATCTAAAACGCACACCTACACACTGAGAAAATTCCCCTCAAAGCGTTCTTTCCTAATTTTTTTTTGGCTAAGACAAGTAGAATTATCACTGTGGTAATAAAACTGATTAACTGAGTTAGTAAAATCAACTTTTTTATTATCTCTATACAGAAACTATAAGATTATTATTAAAATTACAAAACATTCTTTCCTATACCAGGAATTTTCACTTTTAATAAACATTTGTCCACGACCACCTAATAATAAGTCAATATTTTACCTCCTAACTAAAGGTATATGCTACCCATATATCAACTGTCGTGAATTATGGTTCATAATACACTGTAGTGTATTATGGTTCATAATTCACGACTAGAGATGGGGGTACAATATGGAATAAACTATTAAATCTGTGTATTTTGTTCAGGAAATTTGTTTCTGATATATATCGTATCTATAAAATATTGTAATTTTTAGTATTGATACTTTTCACAACGATATTTTCTAATATTAAGTATTTTAAAACAATATATTTATAACGGTACGTTGTATTGATACTTTCCACAGTATCGCCCATCTCTATATATGTCAAATTATTTGAAGTAGCTGCCACAACATTTTGAGGTTAGTAATGACTTTTATTTATTAATAAATAAATTAAGTGTCGTGGACAAAGTATAGTATTCTACTCGCAATTTATGGCCATAATTCACTTGGGTGACTTGCGCCCCTCGCCTGCGGCTCGTGACGCAAACGTCACCCATCGTGAATTATGGCTATCATAAATTGCTCGTTTAATAATATACTATACTTCACTACCGTAGAAATATATCTTTCCGTTATAAATAAGCTCTCCACTATCAATGTTAAAAACTATACATGATATATATACATTTTTTTTTACGAAAATAGCATTTTTCTTTTCTAGAACAGGAATGAAAACCCTTGGTCTAGTAGATATTTATTTGAAATTTGAATGTACGTTATTTACAACAGTCGTTAGACCAATCATGTATCGGCAATTTGTAAAGGAGTGCGATAATTGGATGTGCGCGAGAACGACTGCCAGATCGTTGTGCCTCGCGACATTGATTTGGGAACGCTTATCTAATAAAAAATTGAACTCGTTTGAGTTCCATTGGTACGTTTATGGAAATAATTGGAATTCATGGCAACAAAACATTGTTGGATCGGAATTTTCCATTCAATATCGTGGTTTTGATAACATTTTTCATCAATTTCTTAATGACCAATCGTGTGCCATTGCACAACCGTAGTTGGTTCATATTCCAAAGTCAAATAACTGGAGATGCTTGGCAAATTCAGTGAATTCAACAACTGTTTGGGATGATTTGCAGCTTCGTAAGCATCGCAAATTTTATCGATCGATTTGTATGATACCAAGTCCCATGACAACGACTGCTGTACCGTTTTTTGATTATAGGAAATATATTATAGAAAGGCTTGAACTAGTAGCTCACTCTGTCTGTATGTGCTGGAAGTTCGATGAGACGGACGTCGCGCCATCTTTCATACAACATATGAATAAATTTCATTCGAAATACGAATAACGGTTTAATTATTTGAATATTGTTCATACAAAAATACTAAGATCGCGATTGAAAATGAAAGAATAGGGGTAAAAGACTGAAAATTTAGGGTTATATGTTTTTTTAATGCAGAGTTATGATAAAATTAAAATGAAATTTTTTTTCCAAAAATGAAAAAAAAATTTGTTGCTGGACAACCTTTAATTATCACGTATGGGTATGAAAAATGGTTTACGATCCATTCTAGTCAGACCTACTAAATATGCACAAACATTTTGATAACAATCGGTCAAGCCGTTCTGGGGGAGTTTGGCAACAAACACTATGACACAAGAATTTTATAAATTAAATAATATTATTGTTAACTAAATATACATAATATCATTCGGTATTTTAGCTTCAACAACCAAATGCATTTTTTCACAGTTGCCTCCGGGGCAAAAAAAGTAGATCCTATCGCTCAAATTAACCACGTTTATGGCCAATTACATAAAATTTAGTTGACATTTATACGTTTTTGTATAAGTTACTCCTATGCTAGAATTTATCAAAATGCCTCGAAATTTCCATATTCCCATTCCCTACACGGAACTGGAAAAAAATATCCATTATGATAATGTCCAATCTAGTCGATAAATTCCTGACTATCATGGGTTATGTGCACCACCTAAATTAACGGGAATTAATAGATTGTGATAGAAACTGGTTAATTAAATTTCCAGAGAGCACGCAATAATCCAGTCTTAGGACGTTCCGGCGTTATTGGTCAACTCTTAATATTATTTCATCAGATGAATTTCCACTTAATATACAATATTAATCGCTCTTGGTTCTCAATACTTTATAACTTTCGAAAAATTTATTCATTGATCATTCAAATTAATAGTTATTATTATGGAATATTGGTATCAATTAAAAATAATTGTCAAAACATATTTTCTTAAACTAATAGGATATTTCATTAGGAGTCTGGAAATAAGGATCTTTTCGTGCGCGCAAGGGAAGTCGTGCAAGCACGGAAAAATCCATTTCTGGGCGTGTATTGAACGATACTTTTTATTTTACCTATCTGAAAACGGGAAAAAGGATGAGAAGTGAAGTTAGAACATTTTATTTTCAAAGTAATCATAATACATCGTAATAGTACAAAACATAATTAACATTTCCAACTATAGCTTATTTTCCCGGCTCCGTGCCTCCCACTATCCTCCCACCACGTCAAATTTAGTAGTTGAGGTGCGCATGCGTCCAAGCAGCCTCCAACCTTCTATTCGATGTGACTGAATGTGAGCTGATTAGCACAGTTGGTAGGATACTGAGCTCACAACTTAGAGGTCGTAGGTTCGAAACCCGGTTAGGACTGGATTTTTTTTTAGTTTTTAATTTCTTATTTTCTGATATTTCTATACATAGTTACACTTTGATCAACCGGGTTTGGGCCTGTATTTTCTTGTTTATTTTTCAGTTTTCTATTTCTTATTTTCTGATATTTACATATTTACTTCAATATTGTTATGTTACTACTAAATTTGGCAACGTTGACACGGAGTCGGGAAAATAAACTCTCGTACATTTCCATAGCGACATATTTATTATCGGTATTGTATGTATTTCAAATTTCGAGTACGGTTCAAGTCACAGTTAACCAACCTGGAACCAGACGATTTATGTCATTAATTTGTCATTCAAATGTAGTTGGTCCAAATATGACGGACAAATCTATTAACCAACTTCATCCGAAATCGCCTATACTTAATTCCCTGCACTGGTCGGTAAAATATGATTGAAGATAGTGCACTGAAAAAGGGGCAAAAAGGTTTCAATTTTTTATTTGAAGGTACAACCACATGTGGTCTCCACAAAATGATAGAGTAGGTCCCTGGCCATCTGAAATCGGCAATTACAACATTTTTTAATAGAGCCAACACTTTTTATTGCGAAATTTGTCAAAAATCTGTCAAAATTATGTTTCATTACCTTTTCACACATACCTATCGATATCTCCGGAACTAAACAAGATATTTGTAACTTTTTTTTCAATCGGCAGAAAAAACATAAGCGAAGATTACCGCGTAAGTTCCATTAGTATGTAACACCTAGTTTTTGTGTGTAAAATTAGAAAAAACTGTAATCTTTACTTTTTTGCAGCACTATTTTCAGTGATCAAGAAACTTTTTTAATTTCAAAAATGTCACAAAACTATCTGCGTACCAAATAAAGCTAAATGAAGTTTTTGAAACAAGAAACCCGTATTCTAAGTATCATAGTTTTTGAGCAATAAATACGCAAACTTGAAAGTTTCTGCAGCCGCGTTTAATTATTGTGTTTTCTAACGAGCAGACATCTCTCCGCTTTCCGCATACGCATAATGCGACCTGTCTATTCCTGAAAAATTTGGCCGATAACTTGATTCAGTTGTTAACAGTCTTTGTTTTAACTGCGATTAGGTAGATATTAATTTAGATGTGTGTGTCTATTGAGATTTTTTGTGTAAACGATGGAGTGTTTATTTTGTGGTCAGACTTTGCAAGATAAAGACAAACTTGTGACGCAAAATCCGAGATTGAAAGTATTGAATACAATTATATGTGCTGCAGAGAAAAGGAAAGACACTTCTGTGGCTGTATTGCTAAAGGGCATAACTCAGTTTTTTATACTTTTCAGCAGAGGCGAAAAACTGATATTGTATAAAATTTCCGATTCACAAATTCTAAAACAATTTAATATTTTGAAATTTGGTCTGCATAATGTATTTTTTTTTGTTTTAATCCATTTTCTTACTTATTTTTCGAAAAACTGGCATTTTTTTGAGAATTTTGAAACTTAACTCATTGAAATACTGTAAAGCAATTAGGCAAAAAGACATAACTCGATATATTTCCCAAAATTTACATTCTGTAATAAGTCAAAAGGATATATGTCGAGATATGCCATTTTGCTTAAAAGAAAATGTAATTTCTATCAGTCCTGTTAAGATATAACTTGAGTTAAGCCTTAGCGGTCTTATAATATAAAAAAAAACAAAGCAAAATATAGTAAGTACTGCTTTTATTTGAACTAAATATTAAAATTCTACATCGCTCATTAATCGATCGTTGCTGAATAGGCACTGAGAATTCTGACAAAATAACGGCTTTTCGCCGGCGATTTTGCGTAAATGCGTAATATCAATCAGGCAAAAGGCTATAACTCGCCACTTAAACCAGAGGAACGAAAATTTACATCAAGTCAAAAGGACATATCTCGAGTTATGCCTTTTTGTCTGGTTATGAATGCATTGGACTATTAGACATAACTTAATTTATTCCTTTTTGTCTTAAAACATTTTTGTTCCACTTCAAAATAACTATAGTTATGTCTTTTTACTTACGAGAAAAAAATAGATTTTCAGAAATATATGATATTATGACCTTTTGCTTGATTGGATATTCTCAAATATATCTGTTATTCCCTAATTTTAATAAAATAAATCTCTTATTTTTAGGAATTAAGTTATGCCGTTTTGTCATATTATAAAGCTATTTTTTTAAGTATCCTACAGTAGATAACTCATTTTCCCAAAAAATCGAGTTATGCCCTTTAGCCTTACAGCCACAGACTTGTGCTCAAAAGATTTGCATCAAAAGGAAGACATTCTAGGAGGAAGCATTTATCATTAAATACATATCAACACATAATAATTATTATTTGACATTCATTTGATAAGGCTCTTATCAGGGCTATTGAAAAATTATTGATATTATAGACTCTTATCAGGGCTATTGAAAAATTATTGATATTATAGACTTTCTTTTTATTAAAAATTATAGCCGAATTCTAATAAATTTCTCAATTTTTCAGTAATTTGTTAAACTACAACCATACAAAGACATATTTCAAATACTCAAATGTCAGTACACTCCCCAAGAACTCTACAATAGTTATTTATATATAAGTGCGTAAAGATATACTTTTGCGCACGAGTTGCGAATATGCAAGGAACGAGCGTAGCGAGTTCCTTTATCGCAACGAGTGCGCAAAACTACTTCACGCACAAGTGTCATACAAAAGTTTATCTACGAACATAAAAATAAATTTTCTATAAACAAACATATACACAACGAATTCTAATTATTTAATTTCATATTTACAGTAAAATGAAGACAACTATTTAAATCACCAATTATATAATTGGGTAGTTTGTCTTTTTTTGAAGTAACAAATATTTTTCGCTATCTCTGACACTTCTGTCAAATTTACTGTCAGCACAAAAGTTTATACAACAAACGACTAAATTCAAGGCAACTAGATAATCACGTAGCTAAAAAAGAGTGTTGAAATGAAAGTCCCATATAAAAAGCATTGTTCATTTACGCACTCTTTTTAACGTATGTATGATGTATGATTTCACACATTTTTTTTGGTTCGTAAATGCCTAATTTTAAAGGTGATCGTAGGTAAGTTTAATTTATGCACTAGTACAAAGGAGTAGAACTTTACACACTCCGTTGCGTGCGTAAAGTACGTACTTTTCGCACGGTAGTAGAAAAATAGTGTATTTCGTAACGAGTGCGGAAAGTGACATTTTTCACAAGTTATGTACACTATTTTTCCTACGACCACGCGAAATACTTTCACCGATCCCAAGTAACATTTTTAAGTGAAGTCAGTTTTAATTATGTTTTATTAGAGTTTTATAAAAGCAGAATTATTCACTCTTGTTTTAAAAAGGTTATAATATGTACTTTTATGACTTGAAGGCAATATTGCTTCATAGTATAGCTTTAAAAAGAACTTTAAAGTATAGTCTCAAATCCATATTATCTTAAAAATATTGTGATCTTATTACTCCCTTTAAGTATCCTACAATTTGCAGTGATAGGGCAGTTCACACTTATATACTCCTAAAGATAATTTTGTTTTAATAAGGATATATTCATTGCGTAGTTTCCTTATAAAAGTATTAAAAGTTAGTTTTAAAGAGTGCAGTGGGCTTAGTTTCCTAGATAATAAACACTTAAAAGTTGTAATCTTAAAACTGATATAAATAAGTAAATTATAAGAGGTGGATGAGGCAGTATGGTTTTAAAAAGTACTGTTCAATGGGAAACCCAACTTTTTAAGTAATCTAATAACATACCATATGAGAAAATGGCAACGTTTTTGGAAAAATGGATTAAAATTAAAAAAAGTGGTAACTTTCACCGTAAGTGAAAAGAAAATAAAAAACTAAAAAACAGTTTTAAATCCAAACAAGTCGTGAATACGTTTGTAAACACAATTTGTGATCCGCCTACTGATAATTCAAATATCGATTTTGAACCTATTATTTTTATTTGGCCAGTATAACAATCCGTTTTCTTCCCAATTGCTAGGAACTACAGACAAACAAATTTGATTGTCCTCGATGGTTTGGACTATTTTAAATGGCATTTCAATTATAGTAAACAACAAATTTCGTCGAAGATAAACAAAACGTCAAGAGTAAATTTTAGGTTATGTCAGTAGGACTAAATAGTCTTAAGAAATATTTTTTGCTCTCTTGACTTAATACATACTTTTCTAAGTCAAAATTACCTAAAATGAAAGCATTTTTATAGTAAATAGTTTCAAGAAGGTTTATACTTATGCCAAATGGTTTTTACTCGTTCTGCCGTTAGAAGGTTGGGAGTCGGCATTTTTTGTGGTAGTGGCTATTGCTCCCAACTAATGTTTTTCAGATTATAATCTTAGAGTTATTTTAATTTACCGTTATAAAATCACAAATTTGAAATAATTGAAATCATTTATAGTTATACATATTACTCAAAGATAATAACTATTGTGAATATTATTCTATGCAAGCAGAAGACTATTCATTTTTTCCAATTTTATGCAAAAACCAAATGATGTCTCATTTAGGCTGCTCTAAATGGACTAAAAATAACGTCGATCTATTTGTCATGATGATATAACGGTGCATAAAAATGACACATGAGTGCATAAAATAACTTTTTTTATGAATAATCACTTTTTGTCGTTAAATCAAGTAAAATACTCCTCCCGTCAGCCCCATCTGTGAACACACTGTATATCATTTATTTGAATGTGGTAAGAGCTGAAGTATTATAAAATAGTTTAAAATAGATATTCATTATTACCTACTTATATTCTCTTAGTTTTAACAACCATATTTATAGTTCCGTCAAATTTCTGATGATTTACTAGCCACTACCAATAATTTCTTCATTAAAAAATATTTCAACTTTTTGTAAATTTCGGTTGAAGAAAGCAACAAAAATAGCCTTGTAACGTAAATTAGTTGTAAACATACATATAATATAATATAACATAAGTAAATAAATAGGAATACTTGCAAAAATAGTAGTAAAAAAATGTTACTGCGGAATCTTTTTTATTTTCATTTCTTGAAAATCAATATTTCACCGGGCGCGTCAAAATATATATCCCATCATAGTAAGTTTTAACAGAAATGTAGTGTTCGTTTGAAAATTTACGGAACCAATGAGCCTCTGGAAATAGTTTTATCAGCCATTTATGTTATCGAATACATTCTTCTAATAATATGTTTATGTTCAGGACATCTTTGGAAATAAACTGGAGATGGGAGTACCATAAAACCGAATAATATTATGGAAGATTTTTCTTAAACTATTTTAAGAGCAAACAAATTTATAAATCATAAATTTAGTCTTATGATGCTCTCATCGTTCAGCTTTATCATACTCTTAAAGCAGCTCTGGGATTTGTTACTCTTATAAATGTTTTAATGATAAGTTTTATGGTTATCCTAAGAACGTTATGCTAGGCTTCAAAATTCAGCTAGTAGGTTTTAAAAAGATCTTTTAAATTACTCCTGAAAACCGTCTTAGGATTCTCCCTTTTATCTTGAAGCCTACTTGTGACAGCTTTATAAGTATCCCATAGATGAAGAAGTTTTATGAAAATGGAATGAAATAAGCTTTATAGGTATCCTGTATACCAAGTTAAAACTCAAATTGTTACTTGGGGAATCAGGCATGTAGGTACCATCTTGCGTTTTTATGTAGATGTGTATTTTATGTATATGTGTATTTGTAACTACTTTATATAGTTTTGATTACTTACCTTTGAAAGTGGCCCAGAAAATTGTGATTTTTATGCAATGAAAAAGAGTGCCTTCATAAAAAAGTTAGAATAAATATTGGTAGACAAAATATTAGGAAAATTTATTTTAACAACTTACAACAATTGGAAACAGAACATCAGAAATAAAACTGTTTTGGTTACATAAATATTGCGATTCAGAACTAATTATTTTCTTAAATTCATATGAAATGAATAAATTATATTATATGGACAAATCAACTTAGGAAATACGCATTTGACATATACATAAATTTGCGTGGTGAATGGACTAGCATTTCAACATTCAATTTGACAGCTTTTTTATCCGTACACGTACGAACAAGTTTTTTTCCGTACGCGTATGAATAAAAGCCAATTTCCATAGAACTAAACAGTGCGATATATGTCACTTTCCTATGTGATCGTAGGAAAAATATTTTTTTATCAACCACACTTGATCATAGCTGGAAAACTTTATTTCATTCAATGACAGATTCCATGAATTTTGGATCTTTTTTTTGGTTTGGATAACTGTGGAGTAAAAGGTGCTAACGTTTCAACTTCATACTCGCCTTGTTTTTTGTTGGCAAATACGGCCGTGGAAGCAGTGGGAAAGTAAGTAATCGTGTTTATTCTGGAAATGTCCGCGCTGATTTCCTATTGTGTCAGTTTAAATTCGAAATCACCACTTTCTTGCTTTCGCACGTCGGTCAAGATGTTTTCTTTTAAAAGAGATTTAACGGGAAAATTGTCGAGAGTATAATGGAAGAGAAAATTGATGACAAAAAATAAAGATTTTTTTTCAAGAACCAAAATCAGTGGTGGAGCTAAAGGGAAAATATCGAGGGATTTTTCCCTAACCAAGTTGTTGATATTCAATTTTTCATTCATCTGAGGTATGCTGCTATTTTTATACAAGGTATCCCAAGTTAAAGTTTACAGGCAATATATCGCTACCAAAGGACTGTTCAGTGAAATGAAGATTTTGATACGGCATTAGGAAGGAATTTTGATGCCATTGTCAAGAGTTTTCACAGTATTGGATTATCTTTTAAATTAAGCGAGATATTGCCTATAAACGATAACTTGGGACACCCTGTATAGAGAATTGGCACGAATGGATAATAACTTCAATCTGCGAAACCCATTTTGAATGGCTTTGAGTGTGATACGAAGCATATGATAGGCATTTTCTGTTTTACGGATATTGTAATGATACCATATTTATATATCAAATAATTTCTTGCAAATCCAATTTTTAAAACCTTGTCGACTAAAATCTTCTCTTCAATAATTTTTTCTACGTTTTTCTGTCCGGGAAAAAATTTTCTAAACAATAAATATCATAAGACTCACTACATCTCTGTTATCTTTTTTCAAAGCATTGGAATTGAGAAATAATTTGTCTGTTTTGGTTGCAAAATGGTAATCATTTTCTCTGGGCCAAGTTTACTACAGGCACTAAGTTGATCCATCACTCTACTTATAGGAATTTGGGTGAAATTCATTTCTAATTCCAGCTACCACTGGATATAAAGAGGGATTTTTTTAGTGCATTGACATAAAGTGGAGAGCTTAAGATATTTTTCTTTGTTGTACAACTGCAGGTCGAGATTTTCTTTATTTATTGGTGAGATGGGTCTTATGCGGTAAGATTCTATGATTTTGACAAGATGTGGGAGAGATTTATGTTGGAAAACATTTTAAAAGCAATTTTATGATACTTCAATAAAATTACATTATACGGACGTCTAGAACGAGGAAAAATATGAAATCGTCCAAAATATTGCAATTTTGCCTTTGGTCTAACAAATACATCATTAAGCTTTGTTACATTTATATTATTTCCAATAGGTACCATCGATCACATTATTAGTGACAGAATGTGTGCCAATATCACGCTGCAGCCTAGGTTCGGATTAAGATGAGTGGGCCTATTTGACCTTTCACTGCAGCACATAAGAGTATAATGCAACTCACACCCATTCATTTCTTACCATATAAGCTCAGCATATTAACAAAGCCGATAAATTTATTTGGTGAATGATTTTCGGTCTTGATGGCAAGACATACTTTTCCAAAGTTTGTGTATGGAGAGACTGCACGTCGGATCTTCCGAGTGGGCAAGTTTTTCTATATGATCCTTCAGAAGAAATGATCTCTCAGTAGGCCTGCCAGATAAAGTAAAAGATAAACAAATGCTGGTAAATTTTGCAGCAACTACTAAAAATGTTATAATTCTTATAAAGTAAGTAATTATATAATTACAACTTGAAACTTATTTCTCATCATTTACAGCGAAAACCAGATAATTTGTGATATTAAGTTGAATTGGACAAGTTATAATTCCAATTTCCATTTACCAGATACTGGATGATAACATTCAACAGCGGCTGGCAACTCTATCAATTGATTAGAAGTCTTACTTTTATAAAGCGTTGTCAGACTCATTACCACTGTTCTACTTCAAATAAAAATCCTTTGCCTCCAGTTCTTGAACACCGTAGATTTGTGCAATGTTGGGACATGTTATTTAGAGAGAACTTGCTGTGAAAGACATAATCATAAATTGAATGAATGTTTTGAAATTTAAACAACCAAATACACAAACACTTTTCCATTCTTCTCAAAAAGACGAAAAAAATATATGTGTGTTTAATTAAGGTGAACATTAACTAAGATCCATTTTTCTAATCAGGTCCTGATGATTATCTCATAGACTAACGCCCGATTTCACCAAACATTTCCTAAAGTTAGGTATGACTTAGCGCATTGTGAAAAGTAAAATGCATTTGGGAATTCCCAAATCTGATTCAGGAAATTGTTGGTGGAATCGGACATAATAGTTCTTTTGGGTCTATTCCCTGTGGGGATTTTAGAATATATATGGTCTTCACCTTATGGTGATATCTCTTGTGATTTTATAGTGCTATACATTCTGAAATAATGTGGATGGAGATTTTTTCTTCTTTTCCATATAATCTGTACTATTCCTGTTTCACTAGTTTGTGTTGCCCATTTAGCGGAAGTTTTTTATTAGAATACCTGTTAAATTTTTCGTGTTTTCTTACTCCAGCTTATAGATTTTTTCTATTTTACTGCTCGTAGTTTCCGTAAGTTTCACAGAATCCAGTTTTTTTGACTTCACCTATTCCTTCCGAAATGATATTGGTACTAATACTGCATAAAGCCTACGGTGTTCAAGTCCCTATCTTTGCCAGGTTATCTGATATTTCCTGTGTAACTCCCTCTGCACTTAGAATGACTCTAATTTCTTTATTATCCATCTCACCACCATTATCGCTTATCACTTCTTCAATGGAATGGCCTACTGTTTTTGCATGCTGGAGAACCTTTTTCAATATTTCTTTTACTTCTGATTTTTGAGTCATTAAATAGCCATATTGAAACTTTGTATAACTATCCTTAAAAATAACCAGATATTTCTTCTTGGAAAATGACTCTGCAAAAGGTCCACATACTTCTGCTGATAGTAACTCTCCTGGTTTTGTCGATTTTTCTCTTTCACCAAATGGTAGCCTGTGCGCTTTTCCATATATACACGGCTCGCATAACTGTTTTTCTGATTTATCTGTTTTCATATAAGTACAACTCTTTTTGCATTTTTGCTTGCACGTGTCTTATATCTTGATGGCTCCATCTCTCATGGTACAGCTGCAGTCTATTATCAACAATGCTTACCTCAGCAGGATTTTTTTCAGGTTCTAATGATTTTATTGTTGCTTTTATTGTTGAATAGTGTGCCACCGATTTCTCTGTTTCCAGATAGTATTAACTTTCCCTGATTTGGAAGCCAACACTCTGTTGCTGTATATTTGAATAAACTTCTTGGCTTTTTATCTTGTGCTGCTAACACAGAAAACAGATTTCTACATAGTTTAGGAACATACCATACATCTTTAAGTTAATATAATTCTCCAGTGGTGAAGTTCTTTACTTTAATCGTTCCACTACCTACAGCAGGTAGGACTTCTTTTCCTGCTGATCTTGCATATGCTTATAGCATATGGCATTTCAAACTTCTTAAAATCTACATAATACAAATCGGTGTTTGTCACATGTTTTGTAGCACCATTGTCTATCCACCAAGTAGATAAATCTGTAGGAATGTCAACTGAAAGGGCTTCTATCATAAGTCCTGTATTATCAACGGATAAAACTTCTTGAGTTCGTTTTGGTCTTCCATGTCCAACAGAATGGCAATAATTACATTTATCTTTACGAGAGCTACTCTTATTTTTAACTTTATTTTTAGTCTTGAACTTTTGATTTGAATCTGCAGCTAAAGCCTCCAGTGAAATAGAACTCTCTCTTTGTTGTTTCATAAAATTTCTTTCAAATGAACAAAATTGAGTTGTCAAATCTTCAAAGGTTTTATCTTCATTCTTCAAAAACATCCAACTTGATTTGAAAGTGATGAAAGAATTGGGCAGAATAGCTAGAGTCTTACAAACCAACAGTAAATCAGGTAAAGCATTCTCGCCTTTTGCTTTAAGACCTATGTTTAATTCATTCCAAAGAGCTTTTAACTTTGCGATGTGCATGGAAACATCCTCTTCATCATTCCAACTAAACGCAAAAAAATCAGCACAAATCTTGTATAACTGATCTTTTGTCGATGCCTCAAACTGGTGCTTCAATGTATTCCAAACCCCAAACGCAGTCTCTTGATTCATTATTTTCTGATAAACAGCATCAGTAACAGAACTCGCAATCATGGACTTGGCATAACTATTTGACTTTCTGAACAGATCTAATTTGGCTTTGTGTTCTTTCATGGCAGCCTCTGATTGAGTTCCTTCTAGCTCTTCAGGTTTGACTAACTTGCCATCAATAACGTCAAGGGCACCTTCATGATATTCTAGTAGATCCCTTATTTTACGTTTCCATATTGGCCAATCTGACTGACCTTCTAAAGGTTTTACGTGTTTGAAAAATTCCATTTTATTCTAAGTATTGAGTTTGGCTGTACGTATATACTTTAAAAAATAACACACTCGAAAGTATTATTTTGGCGTAGTACTTCAGACCAACTACACAATTCTTGGTAACTTTTATATTTAGTCTGAACCAGCAGTTCTTAGCATATCTGGGCACATAACCTATTGAATTTTCAGAACAAATAAAGACTGTAAAATTGAAATGGTATTTAATATCTTGAACGTAAAAATGTACTACAAAATATATGTCACTCAATCTGACTTCTTTTATAAACTGTTGTTGCTATGATTACGTAAAAAAAACATATAGTAAGTAAGTAAATCGCTAACTACAATAATAATAAATGAAATTTCAAAGTGAAAATAAAGTACCTATGCCCTATGCCCCGTAAATTTTTTTGCTACGGATCCATAAAACCCTAAATCCGTTACTGTTTTCCAGTCTTTCGGTAGATTTTTTCAATCAATGATGCTCTCTTTTTGGTTAGAATCGTCTATTTACTTTATCAAAAATTGTTTTCATTTCACATTATTTGTACTAATAGTAGTTTATTGCTTGTTTTTATTGCAAATATAATAGAATGAAACAAGATTCGACTGTTGTCTGTCTTTTGTGATACAACCCAACTCTTAATTATAAGATGAAATTTCCCCTCTTATCGTCTTTCATCACGTATGACAGAGGGGAACTTTTCAATTAGAAACAGGGCGATCTAATGGCCTTCACAAACTGCATTTTCTTTTCCTGTGAATGTTATCTCTTATTATTCCATTTTTTTATTTTTTATAAATGCGCTTCTTTAATAGATGTTATTAGTTTGAATGTTCTTTTTGATAAAAGTTTTCATTTTCTTTTAATGCATTTTCAAGGTAACAAGTTTTTGCTGTAAACACGATTCCATTATCTCTCAACAAAAATATATCCATCCAATATTATATATTTATATTAACGAACAATTATTCCACGAACAATAAGGATCTATTATACAGGGTGAATAATGAGGAACCGTACACACTCCTATCTCAAATTTTGGGAATATTATTTTGTCTCTTAAAAAGTTCATTGGAACTTGTTAATAGTCATTTAACAGCCTGATGACAGGACACTTCACCTAGAAGAAACATCTGCACAAAATGGGCAAAGTTAGTGAACCTATGTGCAGAAAATGTAAGCTCTACGATGAAACTCGTACTCTGCTTCTGTGAGAACTTACACTCTGAAAAAGATTTTCTTGAATAAAAGAAAATTTTTTTAGGATAAACACAAATCTGAAGTTTGAATAGAGTCAACCAAACAGAGGTGTTAAGTTAAAATTTCGGTTTGTTTAAAATTTCAAACAAGAGTTTGGTATCATTCAAACTAATTGTAGTGTTATATAAACATTCAGGTGATTAGATTCAAGGAAATTATATCTCCAATCCAAACTCCAAGCTGTTTACTTCAAACAATTAATATTTTAATATAAACAATTGATTTCTTTAAAACGCTATGACCATCTCTTGTTTTGAAACTTGAGTTGTTTATTTTAAACAACTACAAGTTTAAATGGAACAATACATTTTTTAAAACTTCAAAATAATTTCTTTTGTGCAAACTCGAGTTGTTTAGTTTAATTGATGTGAATCAAATAATCCTTTTATTATGTATTTTTATAATGAGTCATATTAAAGAGTGTTTGTGCAGCAACCAAATTCGAAAAGTCTAGATTACTGAAAAGGTAATTTAAGTGAAAAGTCTTGCTATCTGTCCAAACATATTTATTGAAGAATTATATAACACAAACATAGAATCATTGATTTTGAGTACTACTACTACTTGTAAACACGTGTCGAAATATACAAAACTTAAAAAGTACCTACATACATAGAGACGAATTCAAGGATTAATCTTTGTAGAAAACTAACCCGGTTAGTTTTGTACTGGGATACTATAATTGCCACTCAAATCACAAACATAGCAGCAAAGCATTCCCTTAGGTAGGACAATTCACACACATCCACTAAATCCATAAATTGGCCACAGGTTAATGATGAGATCTTTTTTAATCTGTGACTTGGCAGTAAATGTTCAATTTTAAAATATATCCGTTGTATGCATACAAATCCATACAAAACATCATAATATAAATAAATTGAACTTTTAACGGGTTTTGTCTCTGATCGTATGCATACAATACCTACGGTCCACGATATAAACACACCGAGTACAGAGACAAGGGCCGAGTACCCACTTACTTATTATCTGCAGTCCAACTACTACTATGACGAAACGAGAGGGGTGAGGTATTCACGTTTCAATGCTCGTGATTGGGTGTTTAATTTCTTTAAAACAAAGAATTTAGAAATGTTTTTTAATTTCAAAGAAATATATTCTTTGAACCAATTATATGCAACAATGTAGAATAACATTATGGCATCTATACTTTCAAAGCAATGATTCATTATCTATAAGAATTTTATAATTTGATTTGAACAAATTTATATATTTCCAACAAATATTTCCTTAATATTTAATAATTGCCATATTTGAAACAAATAAATGTGAACTTTAATTTCAAACAATTCATAATCTATATTTAAACAGTTCAAATTTCTTCATTCAACATCTATTGCTTTGAGTTAAACAACATTTGTTATTATTATAAAATTTTTATTAAATAAATGAATATTCTTTAAGTTAAATAATTGCAATATTTGGAAGAAAGTTATCCAAATAGTAATTGCAAACAATTTATAATTTCAATTCAAACAATTTGAATTTTTTAATTGAACACTCAATTCTTTTGCATTTATTAAAAATTGTTCATTCTAAACAAATCACTTTCAAACAAATACGTTTACTTCAACCAAACAATCCCTTTTCAGAGTGTACAAGGACGAAACCATTACAACTACTGAAAATCCCTTTTATCTATGCTACATGAGTGTCAAAGAATAATCTAATAATTAGGTAGGTACTGTCAAAACTGACAATTATTTCATTATTTAAACTGACCCCATAATTTCAATTCAATACCTATTTTAAGATTTATGAACATTGAAAAAAACATTATTAAGGACACAGTTATTTAAAGTAAGTCAATTTTCTGGGTGAATACATCATAGTTACAATTCTTTTAGCACCATTTGAATCCACTTTAATATTACCATTGTAATTGAAGATTTTATGGAATATTATAAAAGCGCGGAATTAGACAAAACGTTGTACGTAAACACGTTATGAAGAGAGCTACATTATTCAACTATCGTAATTTGCAGAACTCGCTAGCGCTCGTTTTGGCAAATATTACGCTTGTTGAACAATATCGCTCTTTTCATAACTAGTTACGAAAATAACTATTGTCAAACTAGTGGCCTATATAGAAGATAACAGGAAGATAGAATAACAGGAAGATCCAATTAAGTGACTGGGATGTTGAGCACAACAAAAAATAATGGATGTAATGAGTGGAGGAGAAATTAACTTCAATGTGAAAAATAGAAACTAGAGGATCTTTCTAAAAAGGATCCGATACGGGTAGCTCCAGCGGGGAGTACATATGTTTCAAATTCTGTATTGACGAACGTAAACGTAAAAAAATTAAGTTTTAGTTTAATACTTAAAAATATTGTTTATTCCAAATATCATCCATTCTGCAGTAGAACATGATAAGTGCAGACATTAAATGGACACGTTTAATATGTTTGAGAACTATTTTATGTCTTCCAGATTGAGCCACACGCCATTTTTCACAGAAGAAATGAAACTGAAATCATATTTCATGGGTAATTCGGTTTTTCCATTTAAAGTCACTTTATAATTCTTCAATACGCAACATAATCCAACTTTTGCCTGCAGTTTTCCAAATCGCAAACCTAAAAACAAAATGTTTTTTTAACATTTTCTTGATTTTTCACTTTTTTTTCATATTCCACTCACCTATACATGTCCTAGGTCCTTCACCGAAGGGCATAAAAGCGAAAGGATGTCTATTATTCTTATTTTCTTCATTAAATCTTTCTGGATCGAAATTATCCGGGTCTGGATAATAATCGGGATCTCTTTGAATAGAGTACACTGGAATGGAAACTTTAGTACCAGCTTCTATTACTAAATCGCTGTCAGGAACTTGGTAGGTTTTACTACAAACCCTTGGTAATATGGCAACAGGAGGATGTTTTCTCAGAGTTTCTACAACATTTTTCAATTCGTTAAACGTTGCTTCATTATTCATACATTATGATAAGCTGTGAAGTAGGCAGACGATCGTTTTTACAAAACGGCATCTCACTTTTTCATGTTATAACGATTCTTTCTACTACATAGATTATTAACTTTGAAAGTGTGTGTACGCAGACTGTGTCGTCTTTCCCTACTAGGACGTAACGTGATTTTTGAGAGCGTAGCCAAGAGACCATGAGATCCAAGTGGAGAAACAAATTTATCATTAGTCTGGGCGAAAAATGTTATTTTTGATAAATATTTCCGCTAGTTTTGAAACTTATCAGAAGTCGAGAAGCAAATTTGAATAAAAGTAAAACTTGTGAATTTGTGCCGTAACCGTCACCTGTCACCGCTCAACTGACATCTGTCGACACCTCAACTTGTACTCTTATGGCGTTACCTGTCTCCGTCATGCTGTAGTAAGTGAGGTTAATCATTTAAAAACCAGGAGGAGTAATTTAAATTTAAGTTGGCAATTCTGTAGACCTCTGATTGGTCAGATTCCACCCAGTTTTACACAGCCCTTTTTAATATTGACATCAGCTGATAATTTTCATTTTTGGTAGTTCTGACAGAAAGATATACTTCTTTTGTCATCGCACCCGCTCTTGTTATATTATTATTTTCACTTAGTTTCCTTTAAAAACTTCAGTAAGAATTGTATCAATTATCTGCAATTATAAATCCTTCTACTTCGAGTACCAGCTCCTCGCTTAGTCCGGTAAAACAATATAAATGGTGAACTTATTGGTCATTTAGGACCGTCATATTATATCTACAATTTCTCAAGCAATTGGAAAGATTATCACTTTTATATTAACATGGTCAACAATGCTCATCATTTTCCTCATAGGAGTAGTAGAGTCAAAGGTTCATTAACTATCAAAGGAATACCGAGATAGGAAAATACGCCTCGGTATTTCAAGCAAAGGTCTATGCAATACTTGCATGTGCAAGGGCAAATAATATGAGAGCCTACAACAACAGGCAGATCAGGATCTACAGTGACAGTCAAGCTGCCCTTGAAGCACTTCAGAGCTATAGGGTGACATCTCGGCTAGTATGGGAATACTGGCGACTCGGAACAGTGTAACACTGGAGTGTTATCTTCATTGGATAAAATTTTGCAAGCTTTAAATTCAACTGTGTAATCCTTTAAATGAATGTACTATTTTTGTGTATTATATGCATTGTATTTTTACATATTTGGAAAGATATCGTCAAGAGTCTATGGAGGTTATAAGCTATCGAAGCTATCTGAAATATATGAAAGAATGGGTTTTGTGAAGGTATAGTGAAAATTATAAAATAATTTGGAAATCTAACTTATTGACTTTCTTTTTATAGCATTCAGTTATATGCTAATTTAAAACAGCTATATTAGAGTGATGTGTAATGTGTATGTTCTAATCTATACGAAGCAGGACTAAGTTTTACATGTGACAGAATACCTGTCTGTTTAACATCTGAATAATCTACTGGACAAACGAGTAATCGACTCATGACGATGCGTGGTTGATTTCTCCATCAATCAAGGCATATTCAATAGATTTGGAACACGACTGTTGACTACTTTTAGTAACTAAACTGGTAACTTTTAGTGGTGTGAGTGAGGTTTTTCAAATTACTCCTCCTGGGTTATTAAATGGACTATAAATAGTTTGGGTTCTTCTTTTCCTTTTTCCCTTTAATATGTCCAAGGCGGATCACTTGAACTACAACTTGATTAGTCGAATCAGTAGCTTCGCAGTCTGAAATTTTGCCCGGGCGACAATCTTAGTGGATATTATATAACACAAAGAAGAGTATAATTTGTGTGAACTGCCTTTCAACGAGTAATATTCATGAAATTAAGCTCACTTTACCGCACTTCGAAAGGGCATTTCACCTTCCGGCCCTCAGCTTTTCCACATTATTGAACATTTCATGAAAAAATTAATCATAATACCAAGCAGATTTTGAACAATATTTTTATGAGGTTTATGCACAAGCGAAACTGCTAATCAACAATGACATTTTTCTACATTCAAGCAAAAAACAAGACTTTTGTGAAACACATTTAATGGAAAAACTGGTTCTTTTTTGCACTAGTGCAACAACATTTTTGTTGCACTCACCTGTCATTCTTGTCAGTTTTGTGATGATTTATGACAAACAAACATTTAAATAAAATAAAAATCCAGAGCAAGTGTCTGATCCTGCTCCAATACAGCGATTATATATTATGTATATCTTATTACTTAGTCTCAACGAGTTACAATTATTGCAAAAATGCTTGTTCTGGAACTCCATGAAATCAAATAAAATTCAAGTTTTTCAAAACCCGTCCCATTTTATGGCCAGTTCTATGAAAACCTGAAGTCTGACTTCGACATTTCTTCACATATTGGCACGGATACTCCATCCGTGGACACGCTGTAGATCTATTCTTAAAACTAAAAAAGCAATATGTTGAAGTTCTACTTACCCATCAGCGCTTTTTCTAAGTACGTCATTTCCATAATAGCATCGTAGGTGATTTTATTATTGTGCCGTGAAAGAACTTCATTTATTTCATCTCTGATTCTATTTTGAACGTCTTGTCGTTGAGCCAATTCTAATAATGCAAAAGTCATCGTGGTAGCTGAAGTTTCAAAACCAGCTATATAAAAAACGAAAGCCTGCGCTGCTATTTCGTTTATCGTCAACCTTTGCTGATTTTCTGTATTTTTAAGATTTAAAACAGCATCGTCATCGTTATCACTGATTTTCCCGATATTTTTCAGCTGTATAAGTAAATGCATGAAATCTTTTCGAAAAACATTATTTTTTTCCCTGTAGGCAATAGTGTCTTTCACGAGATTCATGTAAAAAGCTTCAGTATCCTTTTCAAAAATTTTGATGTTCAACATTTTCGACAACCATCTTGGTAGTACATTTAGCAAGATAAACTTGATTCTTGTTTTCATTGAAGTCGTGAATATCTTTTTACCGTATTTCCTGAAATCCGAATCGGGATTCTTCATACAATTAATATCGATGCCGAACGCGACCGATCCAATAACGTCGGTTGTGAAGCAGGCTAGAATTTCTTTAATATCAGCTGGTTCTTGGCTACGTGCGGATTTTTGCAACAACTCTTCCAGACCTTGAGTGCAATCCAGCATAGTATGAAACATCATTTTCATTTTACCTAAACAATATTCAACATACATTGATAGATGTAAATAGAGGTAGAAGTTTACTGCACTTCTTACGTAAAGTCGAAAGATTGCAGACATGGGAAAACTGTTGAAGCTGAGAGAGATATTTCAACAGTTAAACAGGGATGCAAAGCTAGCGTGGTTGAAAAACGAAGCCATGTGCAGAGCACTTGCTATGTTAAAGTGACTACCTCGTGGATGTTCGATCGTTTTGGTATCCGGAACTCTCCTGGGGTATGAGTACCAATTTCATATGGAAATAGGTGACGAGAAAAAAAAATGAAAAATATTTGACCGTTCGAAAGATCTATATAGTTAAAATAATACCCTTCTTGGTGTGCGTCATCGATTGTGACGTATATCCGGGTTTTCGGCATGTCGTTTATTTTATATGCTATTTTGACATATAGCTAACCTTAAATTTGATAAATAAGATCATCAGTATTGTATTTAGCCAAATTCGGAAAGGCTATGCAATTTTAATAATTACCAGCTTCTTTTTCTAACTGAAAATACCTGATAACTTTCAAAATACTGATGTTTTTCCGTGTATCCATGCATATTTTTGTATTATTCATATAAATAAAACAATAAGATTAATATTCACTTTTCATAAATAATAATTGACCGTAAACAACAAAGTACAGACCTGTCAAGAACTGTCAGTGTGACAGTAGAAAAAGACGTAAGACTTATTACCGCTACGAAAGTAACGCCTTCATAGTATTTTAAGCTCTCGATTGATAGGTTGATCTTGAGCGTAATCTAAACATCAACCAATCAAATTTTTGTTAGTCAAAGATTA
The DNA here is from genome assembly GCA_910591695.1 of Galerucella pusilla. Classification (NCBI taxonomy): domain Eukaryota; kingdom Metazoa; phylum Arthropoda; class Insecta; order Coleoptera; family Chrysomelidae; genus Galerucella; species Galerucella pusilla. The sequence continues at coordinate 9,739 of CAJUYI010001007.1, read as the reverse complement.
GGGTTAACGTTTGTAATACATTTAAACGGTTCATTATTGTGATATTTTGATTAGGATTAATCACAGACCTGCCTTTTTTCCATTTCTTCCTACGTAATGTGTTAGAAAGACATTAACAATCGATGACGCACACCAAGAAGGGTATTATTTCAACTATACCTTGTTTTTAAACTAAGAGGAGCGATTTGAACTTAAGTTGGCATTTCTGCAGCCTAGTGATTGGTTAAATAGCCGCCCGTTTCACACAGCTTTTTTGATACAACTGAAAATTATATTTGTCAGTTTTGTGTTTATATGAAAATTTTATAACTTCAATCTGTATTAGGTACATATTTTTCACGTTTGTTGTTTTATTTTTGAATACCTAAGTATTATATTCCAACCAAGTTAAGTGCTATTTTTATTATTTATTCAGTTCGATAAACAAAATCTATGCTTGTTTTTTCTTTTTGATAATATAAGCTTCCAAGTAAAATCTAATTATTGTAAATATTTCCACATAAAGTTTTACTTACATAACAGTACATTATTATGGCATTTTTCAATATCAAAACTTTTGTTGACTTCTAGTTCGTGCTCAAATGTAAATAGAGAATAATTTGAACATACAGTAGGTTTTTTGTACATATTTAGTGCCGATTCATGTAACGTGCATTATAATTACATTTTCATTACATTATAACTACACTTAAATTACATTATCACTGCCTAATCAAACCAGTTATAATCCAATTTGACATGAATTACTCATGATAACCTTACATTTTGTTCATAATAATGTGTCATTAGGTAACAACTTTCGCCATGGCCTGTGGCCAATGATGATTCAAATTCTAGACTTGCATCGATCTCTCATTGGACACGATACCTGCGAGCAATATAATACCTAATTATGTCACAAAATTGTCAATTAGTTCGAAAAGTCTGAACACGACCCTTTCGGAACACCCTCTTAATCTAGTAACTTTTAGTGGTGTGAGTGAGGTTTCTTAAAATGCTCCTCCTTGTTTAAAAACAAGGTATAGTAGAGCTAAGACAATTTAATGACTAAGCCAAAGTAAAAGTGTACTAATATCTTAAGAGACCTGTTTTTTTTTCTAATTCTGTTATTTAACGTCGGACTATTTCTGCGACTGATGCTAATCACCGACGCCGGGAGCACTCTACCCCCAACCGGAAATTTTGGCGAGCCCACTAGTGTTCCAACCAGTGGTAGCGCTCTTTAACGAGCCCAACAACCATGGACTTGGAAAAGACGGCATAATATCTACATTATACCTCGTGCTCATTGGTATAATGCCTGCGAGCTGTGATATGCTAGTCCGCTGCAGGCTGTAAGGGCCCTATACGATGGTTTTCCTGTTTTCTGAATGGGCAACTTAGTTGTGAGAGAAGCTCAAACTAGTGAGACAAGTATGTATGGCAGAATGGATAGCACTTCCGAATTCTAGACAGACGTTAGGGACTGCTGGATAGAAAAAGATCACTAACCAAAACTAAAGCCTGTGGACATTTTAATCTTTCTCCAAGAATTAGGAGTGAAGAAACAGCTAGTCTGAGACTTTTCTTAGGAGCTGAGAAAAACAAAAAAGCTGAATAGATCTTTCTATGTGTATGTCACAATAGTAGTGTGGAATGTAGGAATTGGAACATCCCCTCCTTGCTTTTGTCCAACTCCATTGGTAGAGGAAAATTCCAAATCAATGTTAATGCATTCACCTAAGCTTACGACTGGAAAAGTGTTAATAGAGTGGATGGGACAAAACCATTTTCTAGGTTTTGACATGTCTCAGAATTTAATTTAATTGTGTTGGTTCAAATCGTCAACAGGTGTCATATGTTTAAACGAATATAAATATATTTACCTGATGTGAAAGTTGGAGTCAACTTCGCTCTAAGATTTCTCCATTTTTCGTCTTCTAAATTGAAAAGATGTCCTGTCAAAGGATCCTTCTTGTCGTCCACAAAATTACCATGGTTTGGGAAGTGGGCAAAATCGGTTTGCATAATACATTTGATCAAGTCTAGATCTACGGGTAGGAACTGCGGCGAGAAAAATGTATATATTCCACCAAATTTTTTTCCATTGGACTTTATTTTATCGTAAATAGTTTGAAAAACTTCAACGTTCGGCGTCTTCCGTTTTATAACTTGCTTAAAATTTCCGTAAAAGAATTGAGGTTCTTTGTGGTACACGTTTCTATCCTTCCAATAAGAATATTTTCGTTTCGAGTAGAAGTAAAGCAAAGTTGCTATGGCTGTGAAGATGTACACCAAAATATTTATTTCCATATTCAATTCTCTAGAATATAATAAAATTGAATAATAATCCTTTTCTTATTTATTTTATTTTTTATAAAAATAATCGCGAAGAACGGCGTGGAGTAATAGGAGGAGTAGCATTTTGATAACGGAAACAATACAAAGACTAGTCTGTGCCGTAGAGTAATAAATAAGAGAGGTTTTAAATCATATGGAAAGAAATGGAACGAAGTTAGTGCGCAGCTAGCTGCGCATGGCGCTTTACAGCAACTAACTGACCTAACAAACCCCGCCTCCCTCTACACAAAACTTCATTTTTAGTATTATTTTAATTTGAGGTTAGTCGTTTTCATTTTTGAATTTATTTTTATTCAATCTACTCATTGCTAAAATGAGTTAATTATGAATTAATTATCTTTATCATTGGTACCTACTATTATCACAGCATTTATCATCACTTATCATAGGTAAGTTGAAAAAATGTTTTACCCTAAACGTTTGAGGTTGGGTTTTCGTAAAATAGTGATAACATTATTTTTCCTTTTATCGTTTTTTTTACAGACAAGAACGAAGGATTACCAAAAATTTGTGACCCAAACCAAAATAATATGTATGTACCAGATATATATCAATGTAATTTAGGATGTAATTGTAGGTACCTAGTGCTCATGTGTAAAAAAGGGCTTTAATATTTTGAACACTGTATAATTGTGTGCTTGCTCTGTAATATTGGTGTGTGCTTCAAGATGCCAAATTGTTTAAAGGGGTAGGTACGTCAATTGAATAACTGAAAAATTAAACATTTGAGAAGCTAAGTTTACAGATCTATATATTAAAAAAATTCATAAATGGTTTGAAACAATGAACCTTACTTATTGAAAATGAAACGTGTTATTTGCGTGAAAATCATTTCCTTAAAAATAATTTTACTGCCTCATTTAGATTGACAAAATTTGCACTTCCTCTCTAAACTTAGTTCAATTTCCATCTCAATTCAGATTTAGGTATTGACTGTTTCCGTATGTTATTTTGGATATTTTATTGTATGAAAAATGTTGAATTAATAACATCACTTGCAAAGGGCTTTTTATTCTCCTACCGTAATTCCCTATAATATTATAATGCTAATACAATATTTGCTGCTGAATGATTTAGCAGAATAATGTTATTTCTTAGTCTTTGAAGACTTGACTTGAAAGACTGAAAAACAAATATTGAAGTGCAAAATCATTCAATTGCAAATATTGTACAACAGTGAGTACGCGTATGCTGAAAGCTTGCAAATTCAACAAGCGCGCATCTTGAATGCTAGTTCATACCGATAGATAAGGAGGGCGCTAGTGGTAACTTTGTGCCACAAAACTATACACGTTTACCATCTTTCTTATTTATTACTCTATGGTCTGTGCTGACTGTATATTTAGTACATGAGAAATGAATGCTCAACGGCGGTAATGGAAGTTCTTATAGTGCAGGAAATTAAGCATTTTTACTCGAAGTTTTGTCGTCCAGCAATTTAGCATAATAAAAAATTTCAGTTAAACTTAGTGTACCTATGATAATTGATGGAATAAGTCATTTATTCCATTGCTCATGTTTTTATTAAGATAATATCTAAGAAATTAAAAAATTATTTTAAAAATTTTACGTAACAACTCGGTATCATAAAATGTTAACACTATTCTATTTATTTAGTAGTACCTGAATCAATCATATTGTTTGATATTTAATATAATTCCCCTGTCTGTGTGCATATGTCAGAAGACTTTAAAACACGAATAATGTTCATGGAGTGTGCTTACTTACCTTCTTATTTAAAAAACATTAACATAGTGAAGATGAGTGGGTTATTATGTTTTTATATCAAATAAACTTATCTTAAAATGGAAACAATGACTATGAGATAAAATTGTTATCTAACTAATGCAATAATATACGAGTATGTGTATTGACATACGGTGATGCTAAAGAACGATTCTTTTTCAATCAAATTTGAAAATAAGATTTTTTCTCGCGTAATATACCTACGATATTGGAATCAGTTTACTAAAAGTTTTTAAAATTACCTAGGCATTCGTAGTATACGTATTAAATGATTTAAAAACTTTAGCATTATGCTAAAAGATATAGCAGTGAAGAAACTGAAGTGTTAATTAACTTATAGAGAAAGTGGCTTTCGACAACACCTCTGTAGGCTTCGAGGAAACATCAGTGACCTAGATTGACTCTATGCCACGGGAAAGGATAATCTATGGCACCATAATGGAGAAGTTCTATTTCCTTTGTTTGGGAATGTAGAGAAAATATTAGAATTCCTGAAAAATAACGGACACAGAACAATAGAATATGCTAATGACTCAATCACCTTGCTACCGGAGAAATTCAATACCACAGATAGCAATAGAATGGAAGAGGCTCTAGAATATGAATAAGATCAGAGAGACTTTATGTTTAAATACAATGTAGATTTGACAAAATAAAATTGTTTGATTCCATAACTTACTATGGATCTACATCAAGTAAAAGCCTCATCTATTCAATTACTAGATACTTCTAGACTACGAGGAAAAATTAAGAAATTTAGTATCTTGGAATAGTAAATGACTCAAAACCTACCTGGAACCAGCATGTATAACAATGATCAAATAAACGAAGACCACCCTTTTATGGAAAACATGGTTGCTAAAACTTAAAAAGTTTTATTGGCTGAGAAGCAAGATGCTCAAGCCCACCCGAACAACTTTTTTCGGTATGGTGATCAGAGTCTGCAAATAATTCTTGAGCCTTGTAATACAGGGAAAGTCAAGACTGGAAAACACGCTGTGCAGCTTAAATTTTTGATTAGTGAACTGAATAATAAATTTAAATTCCAGCACCTCCGCGGCCAACAGCTCTCGATCCATGATACTTTTTTCCAGATTTTCATGAGCCTGTACATGAATTTTTTCATGATTTTGACGGCTTTGTATATGACCAGCTCGTCTAAAGAATTGCGAAATCTCGGAAAACAATTTCTTATACGAACTCGCTCCTTTAACCGGTAATATGAGATTAATCGCGTTGAGAATACAAAGAGGGAAAGGTTATCTAAAAATGTTGTAAGTGACCCAAAACACTTTTCTTTTGTTCTCGTTCTTAGAACCAAAAATAGTTATAGCAAATTCTACCAGCAGAAGAACTCAATTGTAGCTTTTTTTGTTCCCTATATAAGGGCGGCAGCATCTCATATATAAAGCATTTAAAATGATGAATAGATGAACATAATAACATATACTTCCACCAAATCTGGTCAAAATAGGGTCAAAATGAAAAATTAATTGAATAGATCAGGCTTTTACTTGATGTAAATCCATAGTAAATTATGGAATCAAACAATTTTATTTTGTTAAATCTACATTGTATTCAACCTTAAAGTTGTGACGCGTTTCGCTAACACCTCCATTCGTTTAAAAAAGCTACTGTGTTAGCAAAACGCGTCACAACTTTAAGGTTAAATGTAATGTAGATTTAACAAAATAAAATTGTTTGATTTCAAAATGAAAAAATATATTTCATAGAATTTTCCGAGATCAGGTCAAAAATAAAAATACTGAGGAAGTTGTAGATTTAGAAACAATCTATAACTTTTCTATTGAACACGTTGATACCATGCTGCCCTGTCTTATTCCATCAATTCCAAAATATTTACCAAATATACAGGGTGCTTCAGACGATTTATATGATATTACCTAAGTTGAAAAGCCACTTTGTTTAACTGTTGAAATTGGAGAATGTTGAGATAGGTATACAAAATATTGTACAAACATATTTTGAATTTTTAATTGAAATTGTGGATCAAGAATATCCTTTTTTTTCAACCAAAATTTCTTTTCCATCTCTCCGTGGTCTGTATTTATGTCTTAGATTGCTTATAAAAACTAGCTATGAGCAAAGCAAGACCAAGAGTCGGATCTACTTGTTCATGTACATTTGCAAATATATGGATTAGATTAAATTGATGAGGTCTAATTGGTCTATTCCACTGCGACCTTTCCAGATCTATTGTGGTTTTCTGAGCCTAGATTACATTCTCCAGTCCGACTCTTTTTAAGTAGGTAATCAGGATTGAGATTGACTTTTTCATGTGATATCTTCTCATTTTCTAGTACAAGAAATCGTAAATTCGCCACACTAACATTAGGTTGTGCTCAGTATTGGGATACCGCCAAGCCCCTATGTTGAGGGTACTCAGGATACTTGTTAGGACCCCTTCCAGACATCTTTATCTTCACCTACCGCACCAGTAGCTAGTACATCTCTACTTGACTGTCCATCCTTCCTCAAGGAAACTAAGAAAGAAAACAAGATAAAGTTAAGACCTTATTTTTCCCTCTCCTTTATAGAGATGGATTAAAGTTGATATCTCATGTATGGAATTACTGTAGTCAACGAATTGCAGTCTATCTTTCAAAGATAATCTGCTCCTTAAGAACACCTCAATCGCTATAAAACCATGTATTTTTGAAAAGTAGAAGCTCTAGCCTATCCGACGGTACAAAAACCTACAGGTGCTTCATTTAAAGTTATTGATCTTCGAAAAACCTAAGGTTTTTCCTGAAGCGGTTTAGTCAAAACCGCTTCTCGATATCTTAATCGGTTTCCAGTTCATGGGCTCCTCAAATGTGTCGGAATTAAGATGATCACCTTGTGTATAAAAAATAAATCAAGCCTAGCTAGAGTTCATATTATACCCTTCTTGGTGTGCGCCTCCGATAGTTAATGTCCTTCTAGCACATTACGTAGGAAGAAATGGAAAAAAGGCAGGTCTGTGATTAATCCTGATCAAAATATCACAATAATGAACCGATTAAATAGATTACAAACGTTAACCCTGATCTTTGACTTAAAAAATTTGATTAGTTGATTAGTTTCGTTTACGCGCAAGCGCCACCTATCAATCAGAAGAAATTACACCATTAAAAATAGGATGCAAACGTACCTTTCGTATTGGCAATGTGTCCAGTTCTCGTCAGGTCTGTACTCTATTGTATACGGTCAATTATTATTTATGAAAAGTGAATATTAATCGTATTGTTATATTTATTTAAATAATACAAAAATATGCCTGTATACACGGAAAAACATCAGCATTTTGAAAGTTCTCAAGTATTTTTCGTTAGAAAAAGAAGCTGGTGACGCACACCAAGGAGGGTATTATGATTTTTCAACACACAGCAGTCAATTTTGAAAGCTGAAAATAATTTCCGGGATTTTTTTTATACCAATCATAATACTTTCAACTGCAACTCTCTACATAGTTTACGGGATATATTACTTTGCATTCTTATCTAGCCACCTGTTACACAACTTTCCAATAGTTTAATATATCGTTACTAAATAAATAAAATAGTTTATATTTGAAAATATTATTTATTTTGATTATCATTCTTGTTGTAAGTGCATAGATAGAATAAACACGTTCAATATTTTTAAAATTATTTTATGTCTTCCAGATTAAGCCAAACACCATTTTTCACAGAAGAGATAGAAGAAATAGAACTGGAACCATATTTCACAGGTAATTCGGTTTTTTCATTTAAAGTCACTTTATAATTCTTCAATACACAACATAATCCAACTTTGGCTTGCAGTTTTCCAAATCGCAAACCTGAAAAGGGAATATTTTGACCAATATTGTTCATGACATAACGGTCTCCAAAATATTTTTTTTGTTCCAAAATTCTTATTTCTGGCTCTTTTTTTGTTAATACTCCACTTACCTATACATGTCCTAGGTCCTTCACCGAAGGGCATAAAAGCGAAAGGATGTCTATTCTTTTTATTTTCTTCATCAAATCTTTCTGGATCGAAATTATCTGGGTCCGGATAATAATCGGGATCTCTTTGAATGGAGAACAGTGGAATGGAAACTTTAGTACCAGCTTCTATTACCAAATCGCTGTCAGGAACTTGGTAGGTTTTACTACAAACTCTTCGTAATACGCCTACAGGAGGATGTTTTCTAAGAGTTTCTACAACATTTTTTAATTTTCTCAATTATTATAATAAAGCGTTGGTTTATTAGTGATACAATATGATAAGCTAGGAAGTAGGCTACAATAAAGAGTTTGCTCATCATAAATATCCATTTTTTATAAGACTTCAACAGAGATTATTTGGGTTTTAAACTGGAGATTTTTTCACAAATTTCTTGGTAATATATATAAATGTATCTTCGTTTTGGTTTCTCGAGGAATATGATTTTCCCAGAAGTGAATCAAACAGTTTAGTGAAGCATTCAACTGATTAAAAGTTATAGTGATATTTTTGTAAAATTTTACGTAACCATACTTAAGGTTTTGGGGATTTTTTCGTGTTTACTTCATAAAATGGTATGTCCGTCTCAGTCTATTTTAATATAAGTAGATACCTCATTTTCAAAATCTCCCGTCAACGTCTCTATTTATCGAAATTTCTTTCAGGTATTCCCGGAAAAGAAAACGAAAGATCATATGGTGTAAAAATTCAATATTAATTTAAAATAAAATCTCAATAATAAAACTGACAAAATAATAAAATTAATTACATACATATTTCAAGAAATTGATGAAACGTGCATAAACCTACGTTATTGAAGAGATATCGGTATAATGATTAGAGAGATATTGCCCGTTAAAAAATGGTCTGCGGTAATTACGTTTGCGGTATTTTGACGTTTATTAAATGCGCGATTCACATCTTTACGTCTATAACGCTAATAACGTTAGCGCTTCGCGGTTACGTATCGTTGAGTGTTATTGTGAATACGGCACATAATTGTCCTGCGCAGTTGACAAAATAGAATAAATCGCATCGGATTTCTGAGGTTAAGGTTATTGTTTATCGTGTTTATTGTTTAGATGGTGTTTCGTTTGTTTTGTGGTATGCGTTTAAATATGCAAATAGTGAGGTTGTTTGGTTTTTGATTTTTCTTTAAATTATAAGTATATACAGAAAAAGACAGGTTATGTCACTTACTACTTAACGCAGCGCTACGTTATTAAATTATAGTGATGGCAATAGCTCTTATTCCCAAATAAATTTTAGGCAGACCGTTATTGAAATAGCGCTACATAAATACCGCACCGTATGCGGTATTGCAATTGGGAATATCTCTTTAATAGCTCGTGTGAACGTAATTGACGTCCTGCGGCGTTTCAGTTTTAGTTAAGTCTGGATAAGCCAACGAATAGTGCGTAATACACAGTTTTTAGTACGTAATGAATAAATGTTAAATCTTATAGTGTATATGTAGCCGTTCACCCAACTTACAGTGAATAGTGCATTATTTAGTTTGCCCAATGCACAAAGTTCGCAGCTTTCAGCATGAAAAACGAAGAAGATGAAATTTGGAAGAAATTACTACGTAAAGATCCCACGTAATGACACATTCCATTTTTTACTAGGATTTCTGCCAAAAAAATTCACCTATTGCTTGTCCTATAGCCGCATTACGTGA